>JASVEL010000479.1:0-118762 GCA_032618575.1 Nicotiana noctiflora | reverse complement strand
CAATCCGCACTCATCCCGAGTATCCTTGTAACACGAGACCATGTTATCTCAAATTCCACGAACCACGTCATAACTTCCATGTGTGCATATCCTCATCTCAACTAGTACATCCATTTTGATAATTCCTCTAGGAATCCTAAGTCACTTTCTCTCATTCCTCCAAATGTTACACTACAAGCCGAAGATATCATAGAACATTCCAAGCCTCTTTTCATACTCTGCTGCAAAACCTTGATTCTTAACAATACTTATGGGCTCGAAATTATTAAGTACCACACTATAACTTTGAATCCACTAGGACCGTTGTTGAGAGCCACCCACTCTAACGTGGCTCCGAATATAATCAACTTTGTGAATCTTCTACCACATGAACACCCTCTCGACCAAGCACCCAACCGAATCACTTTCCTTGAAACCCGCATCTACACAAGGCACAACTTTTGTACGCTTCCCAAAGTCTGAGCATAAGTTAATAAGGCCAACTATAGCATACCTTTAACAATTCCTCTGCTCAAATTACCTCTTATGTTCCTTTCCCTTAGTTTAAATAACCTATCCATATTCCAATAATGGAAAATCTCATAAATAGATGACCATGCAATCCAGACGTAGGTGGTGGGACTCTCCCATTTAGCTTGAAGCCACTATTACACAATTCCGGAACCCGCCAAGATTTGTTATCTCTCAAACCTTGCGCAATCCACCGCCAAATTCATCGAAATCCTTCTGTTAGCATTTTATGAACACTATAAATCTCTAGCAACATTCACATATTCAACTTATTATTGGATAGCTAGTAGGATTCTTCGCATAAGCTTCGCCAACAACGCATCCGATGATTTGCTCATAGAAGATAACCCACCTGTGGAAATTACATGCCGACATTTTCCAACGTAGTTGCATGGGGTACAATTACTACGACCTCAATAACCCACCCTGGGCTCGTGCTCATTCACTAACTATACTAGTTCGTTCACTTCTTATGGACATCAACCAAATGTGCGACAATATCATCCAATTCAAAGTTATATTGCATCTTTCATCGTATCAAGCAATCCTCATTTCTGTTGCATCTAATCTCCCGCCTTAAATAGCCAATATTTCAAATTAAGCCCGTGGACCTAATCACCATCCATTAAAATCCACCAACCAAAACCTGGTCATTCATAATCCGATTGCCTTTCTTCCGTCGGAAATAAGATACTGGATCTCTAAATCATTCACTTAGCAAACCTCCTCTCAGGTCATTCGCTGCCTGTCACGACCCTACCCTCCATGAACATGTCATGATGGCACCTAGTCTCTATGACTAGGTATGCCTAACAATGCGGATGATAAACCATAATTGCGGAAGAAAGTAAACAAAACTGGCATAGTAAAATGAAAATGGTGTTTAAGGTGCCGCTCGGCACATACTAAAACAATTCACAAAGCTAACAACATTCCCGAAACCCAGAAACTCACAAATCACAAGCTGAGGAATACATAAGAGGCTCTGACTCAAGAATATTTATACAAAAGAGAAATACTGAATGAGCTATACTTATTATAGAAAGCTAGAAAAGGGACACCTCGGTCTGCGGATGTAACAGATATACCTCGAAGTCTCTACCAATACGCCTCCTTCCAAGAATGATAGAACAGAGTGGGAGTACCTATATCTGCACAACAAAAATGTGTAGAAGAGTAGCATGAGCACACTACGGCGATGCCCAGTAAGAATCAAGACTAACCTCGGTGGAGTAGTGATGAGGAACAATCGAGATATCTACCGGTCAATAAACAGTATAATCATAGGAAAAATGGTAACGACATATGAATACGTAAAGACTACATGAATGACCAAAAATGCTACAATTCATAATAAGGGATAAATACAAAAATTAATAGGAAGAATATAATAAACGATGCTACAAAACGACGGCAGAATCATAATCCAATTACCTAAGGTCACAACACAGCAGGGGGAAAGACAAGTTAACAACTCATATCCTACAATGATATTCACAAAAGGTCTTACTCAACTCTTTCCACAATTTCACCAAGTCTCGGATAACCACATCTCGTAAAAGGCCCAGCATCTGAATCTAACAAGTGGGCATCCCGTGCCCCATCAACCTCATGGTCAAGCTGACAACTAACTGGCCAACTAGGGCCACTCTAACAAATACAATAGACAACTAAGGCATACCTCCACCCTTAGAAAATCAGGAGGAATTCACCTCTAATAGGAGTGCTCAACTACGTGTATGCTTGTGCACGTGTTTCTAACAAAATTCTACCAACTAACAAACATGAAAAAAAGAACGAACTACACGTATGATGTATCCTCACAACTCCCAAGCGGTAACGCTCACACAGGTAAACAACCCACAATCACAATATAAAACAAATAGGAATGCCTCTACAAGCTGTCACAACTCTATACAATCAATCCCTGACATAGCCCACCTTATTTCGCCATGTATGCAATAAATAGTAGGCACCACCTTATTTCGCGACACATGCATAACAATTTCCCACCTTATTCCGTCACATGCGCAACCCAGATATAAGCAAGTCATCTATGGAGAACCATACCAAACTCTACATAGCCCCGGGAATGAAGTACGAAAAGTTCTAGAAATCTCTATCCTACAACCCTGATACTAGACCTCCAGATTTTCCTATCAAGGGCCATGTACTCGGAAATCCGCATTCTTGCCATGTCCTGCCTAATCACCTCACCCCAATACTTCTTAGGCCTTCCTCTACCTCGACTTAAGCCAACCACCGCCAACCGCTCATCACTCCTCACAAGGACATCAAGGCTTCTTCTTCGCACATGTCCGAACCACCTAAGCCTCGCTTCCCGCATCTTCTCATCCATTGGGGACACTCCTACCTTCTTCCAAATAACTTCATTCTTAATCTTATCTAACCTGGCACGCCTGCACATCCACCTGAGCATCCTCATCTCCGAAACCTTCACTCTCTGAACATAAGAATTCTTAATCGGCCAGCACTCCGCCTCATATAACATGGCAGGTCTAACCACAACTCTATAAAAATTCCCCTTCAATTTTTGTGGCACTTTCTTATCACAGAAGACTCCTGATGCATGCCTCCATTTCGTCCACCCCGCCCCTATACGGTGAGTGACATCCTCGTCGATCTCTCCATCCCCCCTGAATCACCGACCCAAGATATTTGAAATCGTCCCTCTTGGAGATGACCTAAGATCCAAGCTTCACGTCCCTGCCTACTTCGCTTGACTCGGCGCTAAACTTGCACTCCATGTATTCTGTCTTAGACCTGCTTATTTTGAAATCCTTAGACTCGAGGGTCTGTCTCCAGACCTCCAACCTCTCGTTAACACCGACCCTCGTCTCGTACATCAAGACTATGTCATCAGCAAACAACATACACCATGGCACACCACCCCTTGAATATGGCGTGTTAGTGCATCCATCACCAAGGCAAATAAGAAAGGACTAAGTGCAGATCTTTGATGAAGCCCCATAACCAATGGAAAATGGTCCGAGTCACCACCCACCGTCTTAACCCCAGTCTTAGCTCCATCGTACATGTCCTTGATCGCTTTGATGTAGGCTTCCGGCACGCTCCTCGCCTACAGGCACCTCCACAGCACCTCCTATGGGACTTTGTCATACACCTTGTCCAAGTCAATAAATACCATGTGCATGTCATTCTTCTTATCCCTTAAGTATTCCACCAATCTCCTGACAAGGTGGATACCTTCTGTAGTGGAGCGGCCCGGCATTAAACCGAACTGGTTCACAAATATAGACGTCATCCCCTCACCCTTGCCTCAACCACCCGCTGCCAGACTTTCATGGTGTGACTAACTAATTTGATACCCTATATTGTATACAAAAGATAGGGGTGTGCATTCGATTTATCGATTCGATTTTGACTCTTATCGATAATTACTTATCAATTATCGATTTGTACATGTGCTTATCGTTATCATTTCAATAAGGTTTCATTTTTTCGATTTCGATTTATTAAATTTTTGGGGCTTATCGATTCGATTATCAATTACCCCAATAAGAAAATTTGTGGGATTCCACGTAAAGTATATCGCTATAAATACGCCTAACTAATATGGACAAAAAAAAAGCTAAAATATGACGAATATTGTTTATATCATAAAAATTGTGTCAACAGACACATGTAACGAAACTAAAGTATGAGATCAAATATATGCCACCAACACTCCTACGGTATTAAAAAAAATAAAAATACGTCATCATTGCTAATTCTATTTTCCATTAGTTTGAACTTTATTTCCTTGAGCTTTAAATATGATCATTCCTTAAATATGGTAGATGAAATAATTAGGGGTGTGCATTCGATTTATCGATTCGATTTTGACCCTTATGGATAATTACTTATCGATTATCATTTGTACATATGCTTATCGTTATTGTTTCAATAAGGTTTTGATTTTTTCGATTTCGTTTATCGATGAACCGATAACGAATAATCGATTCGATTTATGAATAAACGGATTCGAATGCACACACTGACAAAAGAATAAAAACAAAAATACCCCGCACAACGCCACAAAGTGCATTACGGGTCGAATCCGCCCCGTTAAAGCCCGCCCTATATTAACAACCCGAAACGCATATTGGCTCCTTCTTTCGTCGTCACCAACACTTCTCAAAGCTCTCCAGCTCTCCTCCTGTTAAAGTTAAACACACCGGCGACGGCGAAAGTCCCCGAACTTCTCATCAAATTGAAGCATTCACATTAGAATTTTCATCTCCATACTGTACGTGTCCACTTGTTTACTCTCCGCGTTTCGCCTTTCTAGTGAGACTGCTTTCTCTGCTTTTCCTTATCTTTTTCATCTTTATTTTGAGCCTTGTTATAACGCATTGACTTAATTCTTCAGCTCCGTTTGTTCTTTTAGTGCTATTAATTGAATTCAAATAGAACCCTAGAGAATTGCTATTTACTTTGCATGCCTGTCTATTTTGCTTTCGTTTTTCTGGCGCTTTAAGGTTCTTTGCGTGTGCAGTTGTTTTTCTTACATTTTGTCCCTGTTTTGTTTAATTTCTTTGCCATATTATCCGCTTTAGGGTTTTTGAGACTTATGAAATTTATGCTTATTCAAAGAGTGCTTTCACCTTTTGATCCCCAGCGGGGAAAAGCTTTAGGAAAGTTAAGGAAGGAATTGGTGTTCTTTGTGAGGAAAATAATGTTGTTCGAAATGATCGGGATGAGGTAGATGCCTCCCAGCCAGGGGACGGATCGAATCGGAGTTTCCTTAGGTAGCCACCGACCTACAGTTATCCTTAAACTTCCGTGCTTGGTGGAGAAGAAGCGAACAAAAGTAGGCTCGCTTGCTGTCTTGTTATCTGTCGCGATCGCTCGCCCGCTTTTTGGTAGGAAAGGCGGTCACAGGAAGAAATGCCCTACCAATGAATAGATTAGTCTACTAACGTCAACAATCTCTTTCTTCATATACGAGACCGTCTGCCTTTCTATCCTAAACTATAGATATGAAAGAAAGATGGTGGTGTCAGGACCAAATTGCGCGCAACCTCGATTATTCCATCTGCTACCGTCCACTAGCATAGGTACCTATAACTCTGCCCGGAAGGGGGGGGGGGGGGGTTGCACACTTCGGTTCGTGCATAATTTTGATTTTACTGGTGATGAGTAAACATAGGCTTGAGAATAAGAAAAATTGTGAAACATTGGAGAAGAACATGGAAGAGTGGAACAAAAGGGGGCGACCACCATTATCATTCTCTTTTTAATCTTCCTCTTTTTACTTGTTATAAGAAGATTATTGTGGGGGAGAAGTTCTATTATCTATTACTGTCTTCAAATCTGAATAATAACAACTCCAGAGTCCTCTTGCTTGACTTTGTTTATGCGTTTGCTATGGTGAGATTTTTTATATAAGTCATAGAGGGGATGTATGGCCTCAGTTATCATCTTTCTATTGTAAGGAGGAAGACAGAAAATTACCTTGGTATTGCTGAGAGAGTTCGCTTGTGTTCGTATTAGCTTAGTAAAAAGCCATTAATTTTTGGTTAATGAAGTTCATAATATCCAGATTATCTTGGAAATTCTGAGGTGTAACTTTGGGAGTCTTCATACAAGATACAAAGATCTGCCTTTGGGAGCTAAATATAAGTCTTAGAGAACATGAAGTAACATTTAAAAGTTCTATTCTCAAAATATTTAAAAGTTAAAGAAACTGTCAAACTCAAAAAAACAGTATTTGTTACTTGGTGGTAGAGCAGTTTTAATAAATAGTGTATTTGATGCTCTGCCCACTTATACTTTGTCACTGTTTCACTAAGCTAAATATAGCTTAGTGATTTGCATTACTCAAGACAACCTGCAGCAAAAGGGCATTATCTGCAGCTGGTGCTATATGTGCGAGGATGCTTCGGCTCGGAGTCTGCCTATCACCTTCTCCTACATTTTAAACTCTCATGGCTTTTATGGTTAATGTTTCTAAGCGTTTTTGTAGTACACCATTCTAGGTTTAAGTTATACCAGGGAACATTCAGCAAGTTTTAACCATTTGGAATGGGCAGACCACTGCAAAAACTTGCAGGCAACATTGAAGAGCAGTTTACTTCTCCATATTCTGGAGTATTTGGCTTGAGAGAAATAATAGATGCTTTTGTGAAAATGTAGAACATATGTCCTCTGTAAAATATAAATGTGTTAAGAATCTGTTCTTCTGGTGTAAAAGGGAAAACAGTTACTGATTTTGTTACTCTGTCTGATCTTATGTACTCCTTCAACCTATAGAAGGAGAAGAACTTCCTTTGTACTTATACAGTACCTCCTTGGTTCTTATCAATAAAACTTTTACCCTCTTATAGAGAAATCTTAAGACCAAGTTTATCATTATGCTAGCATTTTGATGCAAGCTAGGAATTGTTTACAATGTTGAGAAGTGATAGAGTTCCTCAGTTCCTTCAAAATTGTCAAGGAGTTGGATTTTGTAATCTCATATTAGAGACAGCCGCTAAGATATTGCTGTTGTTGATGAATAGATCATTATGTATTTATCAGAATAAAAAAGTTCACTGGTAGTCTCAAGAGTCATGAAGACTTCTTACGGTGGATTTGTTGGATACTTGGAGTATTGGAGGTTAGTCTGGTTGTAGTACTTGCAGGCAGAGAGAAGTATGTATGAGGTGAGTTGCAATGTTTCTAAAAACAAAAAGTGCAAAAAAGAGGTCCATTAGGCTTCAAGCAGAAAGGCAAGAAATGATGAAGCACACAATTTACCAAGAAAATAAAAGTACCAATATATATGATTATAGTACTATAATAGTAAAACTTCAATTGAAATAGCTAATTGCAGCATTCAGTATATACAGTAATGTCAATATTAATCCAATTCATAAGGTTGAGATTTAAAGAATTGACCACTTCTTGTTTGAATCACTATGTGCGTTATTTGTTGAATCACACACTTATTTAGGCCCACGATTTTGTCAATGAAGCGATAACTCCTTGCTTCGCATTGCTTTAGCGCTTTAAGCAGCGAATCAATGTCTTTTAATAAAATCGGAGCTGACATTCATTCTCTACCGTTCTCTATGTTACTTCTATGAATCCTACAGTATTCTTGCCAACAAGTATACTTATGATCCAGATCTTCTGAAGCAAGTGTATACATGTTCGTCCAAATTGAGCATCAGTCTCTGTTGAAACTCTGAATCGTATAAGTTTATCTGATAAGGTACTTAGTATAATGTGGTGGGAGACTTCATGAAAATATAATGTGGCGGGAGAACTTCCTAGTATAAAAAAGTGGTATACGATAGTACAGAACCTTAACAAAATATGATTCTCTACAAATAACATCAAATCTTCTAAAGTGACAGCTCCCTCTTGGGTTTTCCAAACAACAAAAACAAACTACTCCTCAGATCCAAACAAGTTGGGTAGCTATATAAATTCTTTCTGACTATGTTTCTCCATTTAAACACTTTTCTTTTTCTTTTTTTTTGATATGGTTCTCTAGTTAAATTTATCTCAAGCCAATATCATACAAAACAAAAGTAAGAGGCACTTGATGTTCTCTATATTTTCTTCTTGAGTGCTCCTAAGAGTCAACAAAAACAAAATGACAACCTTTCATCTGATTCATAAAATGTGTTGCCGACTATATTAGTTTTGCAACTGGTCTTCAAACCTAGTGGACGGACCCTGTTTCATGCTCTTGGAACGTCAACACTATGATAATGGTTACTGTTTACCTTTTAGTGATGTGCATCACTGAGTGGTAAATAGTTGAAATAACTGAATTCAAACTAAGTCACTCAATTAAATAAGTGGGTATTAGCTTTGTTAACAAGATCAGAAATGCTTGATTACATGATGTCTAAATTCCTAATTCATTTTTCTTGATGTTACATCCTCCTTTTAACAGGCATTGAGCAGAAAATTGTAATTTTTAAAGCCTTTTGTTTGGGTCTACAAGTGTAATCATGTTTTGAATTAGGTGTATGCTCCAGTCCTATTCTTTAGACAAGTAGATATGCAGTACTATGCTTCTTATGTGGATGTTGAATCTGCAGTTTGCTGACATTCTGATCTGCATGTATAGGTTAGAAGGTATATTTCCATGGGGAGACATTTGTAACCAAAATGTATTCTAAACGATCTGGTCAAGCTGATGGTGCTGATCCAGGGGCAGTTCGTACAAGTGACAGGCTTAGGCGAAGGCCAACATTGTATGGTCGCCCATACTTGTATTATACTCCAAAAATTATCCGCCCTAAGAGAAGCAAAACCAAGACAAGGACTGCAGCATCTCAGATTGCGAAGATGTTGCGTCCAGGGAGTCGGCCAGTACGGACAAAAGATCCAGATGTATGGTTGTTTCTTGTTTTTTCTGTCTGTTGATTTGGTTTGGTCATCTTGTGGACAAAGAACATCTTCCCTTTTTAGGTTCTTAAAACTCAAGATCTGTTTTATCTTTAAGTTTACTCTGAATTGACAGTTAAGGGCTAGTGAACATATCTCAAGTTATACGACATTAACATCCTTTTCATGCTTATGGTAGTGAATGTGAGGTATCTGATATGCAGCTGGATTTAACTAATGGCACTACTTATAAATTGTTACAACAATTAATGTTGCGTTTTGGAAACCCTTACCATGTTGCCTGCTTAGTTAAATTTCATCAATGGATTATTCTGTATATGGCATTGAATGGCGATATCTCCACCAGATTCTTCCATCTCTGCTGAAGTTAACCTTGTTCCATATGTGGTTGGGAATTATTATTTTTCCTTTGTCTACCCATTTGATTCTGTTACTTTCTTTTCATGATATTTATCTTCTTATTTGTACATATTTCATAAGGTACTAAAAAAATTATTTATGAGAAAAAAGAACGGTAAGGTGTTTGAAATGATTTTTGGCAGTCAGTTGCCGCCAACCTTCGCCGCTCTACTAGAAAGAGGAGAATTTCTGTGAACCTTGAAGGATATACAGATAGCTCTGGAACTGAGGATAATGACCTAATGGTAAGATTTTTATTGTCTTGCTAGCATGCGTTTCCAACTCAAAATGTAAAGTAACATATAGCAAGTCATCTTTGAATATTGAATTATCTAATTTGCCATACTACGAGAAATGGTAGATGTTCCTATGAAACTCGGTTTAATGTGAATTTGTTTCAGAACCCGAAGTATCGAAGTTCCAGGAAACGGATAGATGATAACAGTGCAAGTCAGGATGACCTCAACCCTCGACGTGAAGGATTGCGTCCTCGTCGTGCAGGATTACGACCTCGTCGGGCAAGGACAGTTGCAAGGCAACAGTTAAATCTAAGGTCTGATGATGAACAAGATACTTCTGACGAGAAGATTGGCCAGGACGATCCTGAAAATGGAAATGATGTGGATGATAATGATGCAGATGACGGTGAGGCAGAGGATGAGGGTGGTGGTGACGGTGATGGAGAGGATGAGGGTGAAGATGAAGGCGACGAAGATGGTGATGATGAAGAGGGTGAAGAACAGGATGGTAGAAGGCGATATGACCTCCGCAACCGAGCTGATGTCAGTAGGCTTTCTATGGAAGGAGCTAAACAAAGGCCAAGATCTCCTCGTAGAGTACTTCAGCAAGGGATGGGAACCAAGGTGAACAGAGATGTGAGAAGAGGAGGATCCCGAGTTCATAAACGTCATCGGATGACACGCGGTGATGACTCTGATGATTCTCTTCTTGTAGATGAGCTGGACCAAGGTCCTCCAATTCCTTGGGGTAGAGGCGGGAGCAGATCTGGACCACCTTGGCTTTTAGGGGGATTAGACATGCAAGGAGCATCATCGTGGGGATTAAACGTGGCTGCATCTGGATGGGGTCATCAAAGTGAGGCGTTTGCTAATTTGACATCCGGAGTTCAAACTGCTGGGCCAAGCTCCAAGGGAGGGGCTGATATTCAACCACTCCAAGTGGATGAAACTGTAAGCTTTGATGACATTGGTGGGCTTTCTGAATATATTGATGCACTGAAAGAAATGGTATTTTTTCCACTATTATATCCAGACTTCTTTGCAAGTTATAACATCACCCCACCAAGGGGAGTTTTATTGTGTGGACCTCCGGGCACAGGTAAAACACTGATCGCAAGAGCATTAGCTTGTGCTGCATCAAAGGCTGGCCAGAAAGTCAGTTTTTATATGCGGAAGGGTGCTGATGTCCTGAGCAAATGGGTGGGTGAGGCTGAAAGACAGTTAAAAATGTTATTTGAAGAAGCTCAGAGGAACCAACCTTCCATCATTTTCTTTGATGAGATTGATGGGCTTGCTCCTGTTAGGTCTAGCAAGCAGGAGCAGATTCATAACTCCATTGTGTCAACTTTGCTGGCTTTGATGGATGGTCTTGACTCTCGAGGGCAAGTAGTCTTGATTGGTGCAACCAATAGGGTTGACGCCATTGATGGAGCCTTGAGGCGACCTGGAAGATTTGATCGTGAATTTAATTTTCCTTTACCTGGCCTTGAGGCACGCGCTGAAATATTGGATATTCACACTAGGAAGTGGAAGCAGCCTCCTTCGAAAGAGCTAAAAATGGAACTTGCAGCTAGTTGCGTGGGATATTGTGGTGCTGATCTTAAGGCATTGTGCACAGAAGCTGCTATTCGTGCATTCCGTGAAAAGTATCCTCAAGTTTACACTAGTGATGACAAGTTCCTGATAGATGTTGAATCAGTCACGGTGGAAAAGTATCATTTTTTAGAGGCCATGACAACAATCACTCCAGCTGCCCATAGAGGCTCAATTGTGCACTCTAGGCCATTATCTTCTGTTGTTGCACCTTGTCTGCATGAACCTCTCCGCAAAGCTATGAGCATGATTTCGGATATTTTTCCTCTTTCAGTTTCTTCAGAATTGAGCAAACTTTCCATGCTCTCCTATGGCTCTGCTATTCCTCTTGTGTACAGACCTCGACTTCTGCTATGTGGTGGTGAAGGTGTTGGGCTGGTAAACTTCAGACCTCTCTTTTATAAGTTGGAGAAATATGGACTTCACACTAAATATACTTACTCATGTAGTTTTCCAGGATCATGTAGGGCCTGCAATTTTACACGAATTGGAAAAATTTCCTGTTCATTCACTTGGACTTCCATCCCTTCTTTCTGACCCCGGGGCCAAGACACCAGAGGAGGCATTAGTTCACATATTTAGTGAAGCAAGGAGAACAACCCCGTCAATACTCTATTTACCTCACTTCCATCTTTGGTGGGAGAATGTGGGTTATGTCTCATCTTTCTTTCCTCCTCCTTGGTGCTTTACTTTGACATTTTTAGTGCATAGATGATTTTATGACCCTGCTTATTTCTTCAGGCACACGAGCAGCTTAAAGCTGTTCTGCAGACACTGTTGGAAGAGCTACCATCTGACTTGCCTATACTATTATTTGGGACTTCCTCAGTACCACTTTCTGATCTACCTGATGAACCTTCTTCAGTATTTTCGCACCATAGCATGTATGATTATATGCTCTACTTAGCTTGAAATCCACCTTTAGTTGTCTTTTCATTAGCACAATTCTCTTTGCATACTTTGGATATGCTTATCATCTACCTTCATTTCATCAATTATGTAACTCTTCCCAGCTGCTTATAAATTTTACTTCGTCATCTTAGTTGGCTAAAAGTTTCATGTTAAGTTCTGTTTGGAGGTTGATGTGTTCAATGATGTTATTTATATTTGTGGATAGTTTTCAAAATAGGGAATAATTGTATCAATGATGGTACTCTGCCTACTTTGTAGTTTCTGCCGCTAGTTTTTTTATTCTAAACATCAGGGACAATATATTCCTTTTAGGATAAAAATGAGGTTTGCAGTCACAGAAAGTTCTTACCTTGAAGTTCAGTGGGGTCAAAGTTATCACTTCTTCTCCAAAGGCTGTGAGAATAAGTTAGGTAGGAGGAGAAGCAAGGATGCCCTCTGGGCCTAAATCACATTTTGAGCTGTAGTGGTGATCTCAAGGTTGCATCTGAAATTTCTTGAAAAAGAAAGTAGTCTTGGATATATTTATTGCTCTTTGCTTTCCCTTGCTGTTATCATGGAATTCTATCATAAAAATTTGTATGAATGATATTCATGGCTTCTTGCTACATTTAAGAAAAGTTACTTTTGTCCTTCGTCTAGGCAATATGGAACCTCCTACTCTTACCAGTAGTATTCATAATATTCGTATATTTTCATGTTCCTAGAGCTTTGTTATTACACGTTGTGTCATTCTCACCAGTAGTATTAGATGTATTTCTTATTTCTAGATCTTTGTTGTTACACATTGTGTCTTTGTTATTTCTTGTTTTTATTGTTTATTGCTTCCTTTTCGTTGTTCCTTGAGCCGAGGTCTATGGGAAACCCCCTCTCTACCTTCAAGGTAGGGGTAAGGTCTATGTAGATATTACCCTCCCCAGCTCCCACTTGTGGGATTACACTGGGTTTGTTGTTCTTGTTGCTAGGGAATATGGAACCTCTCAAACAGCTCTTCTTTACAGTTTATCTGGCTTTGGAACATTGCTTATTTGTACCATAAACCCTTCTTACAGTTTATGTGGTAAAGCTGCTTATTTACAGTTTATGTGGAACATTGCTTATTTGTACCTCTCAAACTTCTTATTTACAGTTTATGTGGTAAAGCTGAAGGAAATTTGGTCTATAAACCCTTCTCTTTTCTTAGGTGAATAGCTGTTTACGGTTCAATTTTTCATGGACCTATTTATGATGGGCACGAACTATTTTTAAATCCTTATTAGTTCTTTACTCTTTTTTTTAAATAAAGAAATTGAAAGATGGTCGACAAAGTTATTCTATCCAACTCCCAAAGGGTGCTTTATACAAACTAAAAATATGTGTTCTATGTGAGCTCCAAATGTTGAGGATAGTTTTTTTAATTTGCATTATCCCATAACATTTGCTTTTAAGAATATGATCTCCTTAATAACTGATGATAGGGTCCAAGTGGTGTAGCGCTGCTTTCGGTTGGCAGACGATAATGATGACGGCAACTCCATTTCAGAAAGCTAATTATAACTACACCTGGGCATTACCATATTTATGGAAAATAAAATACGAAGTATTACTGAAAAATGTGTTGCAGAAGGTGTTAATTTTCTTTTGGGTTCCTCCTATTACAATCTCTACAATATGCTTTGTTGCTAAAATTTGGAACTTGCATTGAACCTATATTGTAGATTACAAAGCATCCTTTGGGGGTTGGATAGAATAACTTCGTCATATGTAATTAGATATGTTTTTCTCTTTTTGTTTTGGTAAATGACTTGATAAGTATTATATATGAGTCCATTTTTGGAGTAATAGTGACAGATGTACCATATCTCCTTTTTTCACAGCTTGTGTTTGGATACTCCATCAGATGAAGACAGGTCTCTGTTCTTTGATCGTCTCATAGAAGCTGCTTTGTCAATTCAAGTTGAAGCTACGAAGAAGTCCGAGAAATTGGACTCCCTTCCTGACCTCCCAAAGGCACCAAAGGTGTCTGCTGGACCAAAGGCATCTGAATTAAAAGCCAAAGCTGAAGCACAGGGCCATGCCCTTAGGCGATTAAGGATGTGCCTGCGTGATGTATGCAACCGGTATATATTGATCTGAGAAAGCACATTAGCTGGAAATTCATAACATGGTTTCTAAATTTGATTGAAGTAACTACATTCCATGGTGGTATCCACATACTTATTTATATTTTCAGATACTAGATCTTAATTTTATGTTTGGAAAGTGCAACTGCAGAGAATGTCTATGTGCTGTGTCTGAATGTATTTGCATGTCTTTCATGAAGTTTTTGTTGTTCAGAACATAGGAAACTCTATTGGATGATATAATCGCCCTCTTATATGTGGAAGTGCCTCTATGTTGATTACGTAGCAAATCATACAAAAAAGTTTAAGCTGGAGAAATGGTCTTTTAGGAATGGGTTTTATGCTATATTGGTCAAATTGGTGCATGGCCTTTTTTTTTTGGGTGCTGTTTTCACATCCTTGTGCATTAGTCCTCACTTCAACCATTTGGCTCATCGGCACATTTTTTGTTATGTTTTTCAGTTTGTTATTTCTTTTCTTTTTCCCTTCTCCATCTGCATGTTTTGTGTGTGCCTTATGCTGGTTTTGGTCAGGGTTTATGTGTAACAAGTTACCTTCACTTGTTGATCTTGACCGTCTCATATGGAAGTTAAAATTGATCATCCATCACATGTCATTCAATGCAGGATTCTGTACGATAAACGTTTTAGCGCCTTCCATTATCCAGTAATGGATGAGGATGCTCCAAACTACCGTTCGATCATCCAGAACCCAATGGACATGGCAACTCTGCTGCAGCGTGTGGACAGTGGAAAGTATGTCACCTCCAAAGCTTTCTTAGAAGATTTTGACCTCATTGTCGCCAATGCAAAGGTAGATGCTACTCTTTAATGCATTTGATCTTTCTGTATGTCAATCTGTCAAACTTCCTGGATGGCAGGTCGGCAATTCTTAGTCCATTTCTTCAGGCTAGTATTAGGAGGATATTAGGAACGCCCACTTTAGAACTTGTGATTGTCTGTGAGCAAACACTGTATTTCCATTGTATGTCATCTTTCGCCCCCCAACCACCCTATTCAAAACTTGCGATAAGTTAGCACTGCATATTGCACTTTTAAATTGGCCAAGCTTGCTATCTAGTATTCATAGTTTCTTTTCTGGTCCTATTTATCTCCCCTTCTATTGATCAGTATATTCCAATTGCTTGGCTGTAAATGTTTTCTGGAATGCAATTGAATATGTATACCAGCTAATCACTTTGTGGTGTGTATTCATTATAAATGGTTATGTCAGATTCTGAGACAACGTGGTGTTCTAAAGATTAATTACATAGTTGGGATTGTAAGTGGGAAGGCTCTTTTCTGTAGAATTTGTCCGGCAGACTGATTTCCGAGGATACCTTAACTGCAATGGATGAGTCATATTATTGGATAAGTAGTTTATATCAATGTCGTACCACATTTTGATGTTTTAAGTCTACGTTGCAGAAGTACAATGGGGATGATTACAATGGAGCGCGGATTGTTAGTAGAGCTTACGAGCTTCGAGATTCAGTATGTTTACAGTGATTGGTCTCCAATTATCTCTAGTATACTTTCTTCTTCTATAGTTTGAGTTGGTTTGACATCAGGTGATGTCTTTCTGCAGGTACATGGAATGCTTTCCCAAATGGATCCTGCCTTAGTTGCCTTCTGTGAGAAGATTGCTGCCGAAGGGGGTCCAGTGTCAGTTCCTGACGAATTAGGTGAATATGCATTGCCACAAACTCCTGTCTTACATTTGACTACTATGACTAGAGCAAGTGCCCGCCTTCGTAATGTCCAGCCAGAAGTCAACTTAGATAAGAGCTATGAAGCACCGAAAAGGCACAAGAAACAGGTTGATTCTGCACAATCAGGTAAATGTTTTTTGTATTTGCTGAATAACAGTTGTTAAAATCCAGTTCCTGGTCCATCTTTCTTTGTAAACCTTACATTTTGATAGCTGCCCGTTGCTCTAATATTTTTGGAACAAAGATAATCTTCCTGTGGCTGACAATGATGTTCTATCCGTGCTTCAGTGCCAGATGATGAATTACAACCTCAGGATTCATTGCCTTCCAAGTTATCTAATGACCACGAAGAAGATGCTTTAGAGGAAATGCCAGAAAGCACTCCTGCTGATAGGAATCAACCTGCAGACGTGCCAGATAAAAGTGGATGCACACCTCTAGATGTTACGATGTCAGATGCAGAAATGTCCCGTAAAATCGAGTCAGTGAAGCAGCAGCTCGTGAAGTGGTCAAAGGACTATGGCATTCCTCAGCTGGAAAGATTATACACTCGTATCATGAAGGGTGTTTTCGAAACAAAAACTGCTGCGACAAACGAAGATCTTAAGACATCAATTTTGAGTTTTTTGTTAAAATTTGTAGAGGATGAGTCGAAGTTTTAGTGTAGCACCAATTTTTCCGCCATGAAATTTTTTTATTTTTTAGTTTCGAGTTTATTGATCATTTCATTGAAATGTCAACTAATTTGCATCTGTTGTGCTACACGGGAAAAAGAAAAGAGAAGTATAGTCTTATTTCTTGCTCCTCTTCTGTGCTTACGCACTTCATTCATTACTATTTCCCTCTCCTGTACACGCTCTTCATTCTTGGCGATTAGAACTGGCGAGCTACATAGCTTCTTAAAACCTGAAAGTGAATAGAGTAGTCTTTGTTCCTTCTTTTCTGTTGTGATTCATGTGTTTGGTATGTGTTGGAGTTTTCAGTTATTGTGAAGGGGGGAAGAGAATTGGGGTAGAAACTACTTGTGGTTGGATTATAGGTAATGCGTTCAAATCCAGGAAAATATTTGTTGTGTATGTTATGTCCAAGTCCACTGACTTGGTCCTCTGCATAATTTATTAAAATTGAACTAGAACAAGCATAAAGTAAAAGAAGAAAACTACCAAGTGTAAGCAGAAATTCTCATCTCATGAATTGCTTTAACATTTAAAGAAAAAACAGGTTGAATTACACCAGATACAGTATCTCTTCTGAATAGGGAAGGCACATAAAGAGAATGGACCTGACAAACAAAGGATTTCTTTCCTTTTCGTTGAGGGAAATAAGGGGGGTTCAAGTCTAGTTACAAAGTTCACGAGCAATTCCCAAACGAGAATTAGCAGTATCAAACAAAATCCTGAGGTTCTGCTGCTGCAAATTGGCTATAACATTCAACACAGAGTTCACATTGGTTGGTGCTGCTGCCATTGCCAAACATGCCACTGGACTTGCACTGCTGTGTATCAAAGTGTTCTCCATTGGCAGCACTAAATCCATTCCTGTGAAATGCAATGTAATGGCTGGTGCCACTGCTTCATTTGTTGATGCAAAGCATGTGTCAAATGCACCCAAGGAGCTAAAAGGTCCTTTCACTTGTTTCCTGAACTCATCCCGGGTTGCATTATAAGCTGGCTGAACAAAACGGGTAATGACCGTACCCGAGTCAATTATGGTACCCGCACCGGTACTCGTGTTGAAAGCTAGAAGCTCAGGAGCTATTGGAACTAGGACTCTTCCCACGCTTATACCGGTCAAGTTCACATAGTACAAAGACGGTCGGTGTGGGTTCTTAAGAAGTGGGGTAAATTTAATGTTCTTGGGTTGGCCCAAGGGACCAAGTTTGAGTGATCCAGAGAAATAATAGGATTTGAAACTTGGTAAACAATATGAAAATACACCCGAATAGAGTGATGCTGATTGTGAGAGTAGTGACATGGATCCCCGACCTAAGCCCAATAACCCTTGAGGCGGAATTGAGCTCCCGGATACGGCACTGATGCATCCGAAAGAATAATTCGGTATAACATCAGTGCCTAGTCTAAGAACATCACGAGACAATGTGGCATAGAATGATGAGGCTCCACCATAAGACTGGTTAAAAAAGCAAGCACCCGGTGCACCAGTGGGGCAAGATTGTCCCCGGACTTGTGTACATTGGGGTGCTGAACATTCCGTGGAACCATAAGTCGACGACGTGTTCGGGGCAAACATGGTAGAGGTGCACCCAGTGCAGCCACTGCATGGCACCCATGCAGTATCGCTACTGGTATCCAAGACCATAAACATAAGCTGGCCCGGGGTACCAATCTTGGCCCGAACCACATAGTTACCAATGTTGAATACTTGTTGGCCCGAAGCAATAGGGGCTGAATTGGGCTTTTGGGCCACTAAACTGGATAAATAAGAAAGCCTTTGTGGATCTTTTGAGGCCATGTTGATGACAGTATTTTCCCAAGAAGAAGGTTTTGGTGTGTTGAAAGGTGAGCATTTGCCATAAATGGGAATGACTGAAAGATCTTCATTAGTAGATGCACATGAATCAAAGGCTGAAGCTTTTGTTGAAAGAAGAGTAATGAAGAGGAATGTAGCAATGGCTAAAGCCATGGTTTTTTCTTATCTTAACAAGGGCTTGACTCAGCCACAACCCTGGAAAAGATAAGAATTTTACTGAGAGGATATATGTGTCAAACAAGAAAGAAATTACTATATATAGAAGACACCCCAACCCTTTCTCAGCTCACTTCATGCAGCAGCTCTCATGTGAATCGGTGCGATAACTAGAGGTGTATCCAGACCTTAGCCCTACCTTTTTCTTTTTATCTCTATCCTTGAGCCGAAAGTCTATAAGAAACAACATCAACCTTCACAAGGTAGGACTAACATCTGCGTACACACTACCCTCCCCAGAATCCACTTGTCCGATTACATGGGATTTTTTTTTTTTTTTTTTTTGTAATATGTACACATAATTCAAGTCAAAAGCAACTAATGAAGTTGAACCGATAGAACTCGCTCTAGATCCATCTATGATGGTATGGCATGGAAAGAGAGACGGATGTGATCTTTTGGTTACGGGTTCATTTGCACCCAGAATTTTTGAAACGAAGTCTATGTATTTCATCTGAAATCATAATTTTAGCATTACAATTAATTATGAATCCACTAAATATAAATCTTGGATCCGCCTCAACATAAAAAAGGGTGTGAAATAATTGGTTGATATCCAGCATTTCACGTGAGTTTTTGCTACGTACAATCGATATTTGTACATAAGCTAGGTAAGACCCAAAATGGAGTGACAATAAGTCATACTTAGGTCCATAAAATAATAAAAGAAGACAAAAGGATGGATAGTTTTATTATGGGGAAGAGACGAGATTGATCAGAAAAATATCAGAAGAGAGTTTGGATCCTAATAAATGTCTGCTGAACAGCGAAGCTCCAATGCTTCCGATTTATGTCGTTATTAGCCACTCAAGTTTGTCATTTTATTTCAACATATCAATAAAATATAATAAAATCATTGTACATACACATGTTATCTAATTAATTTAACACGCTCTTAACAACTTCTACTTACTTCAAATAGAACAAAATTAAGGAACTGTTTATTGTTCCACTTTGAAAGAACTTCCTTTCTTAAGCAAAAAAGTTAAGTAAGTTTGAGAAAACAATTAATATTGTGATTATTAACCTATCAAAGTAGAAACTAAAGAACTTCTCATCTCAGTGTGTATGTATTAATCTTTTTCTGCTTAGCCACCAGTTCAAGCTAAGTACCTCTTTTTTATTGGTCCAGTTCAAATATTTCTATGATTATGATTCATGTATTTGACCAAAGTGGAGAACGTTGGACCACATGAAATGTCATGAAACAGTACAATCCACTTATAGCTAGCTTTTGAGAAGTTTAGGGTGTGTGTAACATTGACATAAGGTCCCGAGTTCGAACCTTAGAATGAATTTTTTTTTATATGAAGCGCTTATCCTTAGCAAAAGTCACCCTACATGAATCAAGATTAACCAGCTCCATGAAATTTAGATACCGGACACCAGGGGTGGAGCCAACATTTCAGCTACAGATTCCGCCTAATCCAATAGCTTGTTTGTCGTGGTGTGTCAGGTCGCGGGTTTGAATCAGCCTCTCTGCAAAGCAGGGGAAGGCTGCCTAGAGTATTCCCTTCCCCAGACACCCACGAAGTGGGTATTGAACTGGGTCGGCCCTTTTTCCAATAGCTTTGGTTCAAACCCCTATATTTGCTTAAGAAATTTATTGAATATGCACATATCATTAATTTAAAATTTAATAACTTAAAAGAAGTAGTATATTAAACCCATAAATTTTAAATACCGACACTAAAAAGAAAAATCTTAGAGAAATGATATTTAGGGTGTGAAGATGTGAAGAGAAGAGGCTCGTGAATCTTAGTTGGACCACAAGTAGTGCTTTTTGTCCATAAGCCTAAAAGAAAAAAAGAGGCACGAGATGCGGTCGGTCACGGGGTCGCAATATATGTGTTTTTGAAAGAGATCTCTGTTTCTTCCTTAATTAGTTAATCATGTTATTAACAATATTAGAAAGCTAATCAGTCAAATCACATGTAATAATGCATCATTTTCTACCTCATTAGATCTCTTGGAGCTGTAATTATATATTACTAGTACTAATTAAGAAACTGATACTCTTATTAGTATTATTAGTTAAGCTTAAACAGGTACACATGCATCCACGTAAAGTTAAGCATGGCCTTTAAGATCCAACATAAATTAATTATTGGAACACACCTCGGACTCCCATCGTAAAAGTACGATAATTAACAGGATTAACTGGGTGGTCATGTCCATCAAAGCCTGGATTAATCGAAAAAAATTACCTAGTGTTTCTATCAAGGCTTAGATCCCATTATTCCCACCCACTTCATTTAACATATTATAATTTGTTAGATCACATTTTTACCAAATTACCAATTCATGCTTTGTCAAGATATTATCTATAATTACTATAATATGTGACCTGATTGTGTAAATATTGTTTACACTTGCATAGAACATAAACTAAGAAAATCCATTAATTTCTTCCCTTGACCAAAATTGTTTTTATCATAGCTTTAACTTTTTATTTATAGTATTCTTTATCTACTTTTTATATGCAAAAAGATTAAAAAACATATATATCAACCCAGTACTCGGATTTCCACCTTTCTTTTTGATACCAGAGAATAACTTTTTGCAGCAAAATTCCTGTGGATTTCTATCTAAGCTACTGCATTATTAAAGGTAGTTTATGTATAAACTTTAAAATTACCTCAAACTCAAAAGCTATTTTAAGTGGTAGATGTTTAACCGTCTATATTTAACTTAAAAAACTAGCCTTCTGGTGGATGCCATTTGATATAGCGGGACAATGGAGAAGCATTACTTTCTTTATGATATGTGAGGTAAGAAAATTCAGCAGGCCATTTCTTTATGATCACAGTAGTTTTAATTTCTGATAGACCATAAGCTAGCTCATGCGCTCATGATTAGTGTGAAAATTCAACATACACAAAGTAACAAAGTACTTGTTCCCAATCGAAACGGGAGAAAAGCATAAAAGAAAAGTATCTTCTTTTGGGGAATTGACATTGATGGAGACTCAAAGACAGTTAGAGCCTTCAGATTCAAACCTTTCTTTTCTCAATGATTAGGAGCTTAACTGTGTTCAACAGCCCTTCTATTCATTTCAAACATTACACAGAATTTATATTTAATATAATCTACCAATAGTATGTTGCCGCGGTTACGGGTTCGAACCATGAAAACAGCCTCTTGCAGAAATGCAGGGTAAGACCGCATACTATAGACCCTTGTGGTCGCACCTTCCCCGGGCCCCTGCGCACAGCGGGAGTTTAGCGCAACAGGTTGCCCTTTTTACCTCCCTTCATAATGCCTATTCCTCAATCTTGAATCTCCATAGTCACTTCCCAAGTAGTATCTTGTTGATAACTCTTAAGGTCCCTCACCCTAAGCTCAGTAAGGTGACAACCTCCTCATTAGCTAGGCGACAATTTGTTGAGTTTTAAAAAAAATTTCGCATTATTATTGCATGTTATGAAAAAAAATTTAGCAAATTTTATCGTTTTCACAATTAACAAATTTTATTTTTGTTGTGTTATTGGTTGCTAATGTTTGAGTTTATTTTCATTTGCAAAATCTTGTACTTTTATCATAACTAGTCTTTGTATACGCGCGTTGCGCGTGTACTCTATATTTTTTAATTTATTCTAAAAAGACAAAATTATGGTTGATTAACTTGCAAAAGATTTTTTTTCTTCTTCTCATCATAATGCAAATTATTCAATTGCTTTAATAAGTACTACATATTTATTGTTTGCAACATATAGAAAATAATAAATTATTTTTGTAAAAATAGATTAATTCAATCGTTATAGTATGATTAATCTACAATTCTTCTTTTTATCTAAACACATAATCATGCATATCAGATTCTTCATCTGGTAGTATTTCTTCAATCGTTTGATTATGAAAATATTACTTTAATATTGTATTGGAAGGAGTTAGAATATAAAATTCATGTTGATCAAAATTAGAATTTATTCTTCCCACATATGTAATATTTTTATTTTCTTGTATGGCTATAATCAACTCTCATATAAATAAAGACTTTTTAAAAATGATTAAAAAATTTACAAAAATAGTTAAATAACTATTTATAAATATTAGGAAATAATTAAATGGATATTGCTAAATATTAGGAAAATAACTAAATGACTAATTTGTCTAGTGTGAATTCTATTTTAAAAGGGTAAAAAAGGCAAACGATATTTCGCTAATGACTAGTATTAATTTAAAGCAACATAAGCGGCATTCATAAGATTATGAGTTACAAGTAGTTTTGCATCAAAATACTTGAGAAGATAAACAATTTTCCTAGCAATAATTTATTAGATAATTTTTTAAAAAAAATAACTCAGATTTCGACATATTTTAATTATGATAAAAGTACAAGATTTTGCAAATGAAAATAAACTCAAACATTAGCAACCAATAACACAACAAAAATAAAATTTGTTAATTGTGAAAACGATAAAATTTGCTAATTTTTTTTCATAACATGCAATAATAATGCGAAATTAAAAAAAAAAAAAAAAAAAAAAAAAAAAAAATTGAACAGTAATTCGCAGTATTATACTGCGAATTACAAAAAAACCTTCTATTCATTTCAAACATTACACAGAATTTATATTTAATATAATCTACCAATAGTATGTTGCCGCGGTTACGGGTTCGAACCATGAAAACAGCCTCTTGCAGAAATACAAGGTAAGACTGCGTACTATAGACCCTTGTAGTCCGATCCTTCCCTAAACCCCGCGCATAGCAGGAACTTAGTGCACCGGCTGCCCTACCAATAGTATGTTGGTCCTCTGCCCCACCATGCAGACTCAGATTGGACGAATAACATGTCAGTTTCTTTTGGCTTCATCTACTCATATTTAATTAAATATATATTCTGGATCACCAGATGCACACTTTCAAGAAACTGTTGATACATTTCAGTGTAATTACAATAAAGGGAAAGCGATTTTCATGACATTACAAGCAATGATGATAATTAACTAGTTCTTGCACTCACAAATGATGTAAATTTGCATAGTTGCAAACAGCACATGTGGAACAAGATCCACCTCTGAAAATTAATGCAAAACACACGTGATTTAGCATATAGACAGCGAGTCAAGCTTATTCCAATTCTTGATTGAGGAAACACATTCCACGCATCTCATGAGCAACCCATCACTACAGCTCAAGGCTGATCATCCAAAGAAAGACGGTGTGTGTTAACAAACCCTATGCAAAGACCAATACACCATCAGCATTGTCATTTTGCAAGTTATTGAAAACAGAGATGAAAAAGAAGGCAAAAAAGTAAAAATACGGCAATCGACATTCCTCAACGTTCAACATTCACAGTCACCTATATTCTAAAAGCATAATCATCCCCACGTTAGGATAGAGAGACTTGGATGACAAGCATAAAAATAGCCAACTTATAATAAATCCTCACAATGTGAGCTTGTTCGGACGTACTCTCTTACAAACGCAAATCGCGATCTATCGACAACTAGATGTAGGTAACAGGTAAGCAGTTCCACCTCATTGCCGCATGAGTACAACAACTACGTATCAGTCTCAAATAAATTGGAGCACACTGCCACATGAGTAATGGAGAGAAATAAGCGAGGAGTTTCACACCATAGACTGAATGAATTTTGTCTCACCATATTGACACCCAGTTCTGGTGCTAGATAGGAAAGCTGCATCATATAAAGCTGATGACGGTAAAGAAGCTTGTCGAAGGGAATCGAATTTACCTTGATAGCTGGAATATGAGTTTGTCGACAGAAGGTCAATCAACTAAGTGAATACTGAATACCATAAAGAAAAAACGAGTTGATATTGAATGTCGACAAAGGACCAAGACTCCAGAGCAAAAGGACTAGAGAGTGTGGCTACACCTATTTTAAATCGTCATATTGTGGGATAAATATAAACAAGAACAGAGAGCAATAAAGTTGCAGAAATAGCAAGAATTGGTGAGGATTCTTTTGGGTGAGTCTGAAGGCTACTCCCTACTGCATAATTGGAAGAATGGTACATGAATTTAATTAAGCTAATTGCAGATTACAAGAACTAATTGAAATAGAAATCGAGATTTATACTCCAAGAGACTTCTAAACAGCCTGAAGACCATAGATTTTGTGAAAAGAGAAAAAAACAGTGAAGTTCGGGTCGAATTCGATTAGTTATTCAACTTATAAAAGCTTATGTGAAATGAGGAACAATCCTAATTCTTGGATTCTTAATTGTGTCATAATCATAAAGAATATTCTAAACAAGCAATCAATCAACTACATGCCAATCCCAAACTAGTTGAAGCCAGCTAGAGAAATTCGATATATTCAAGATGGTCTAATACAGATCAATATTCTGCACATTATTCTTAAAACTTTCAAGAGGGCAGAGAGGTTGTTTCCAATCGACCCTCAGCGCAGGGAAAGGAAAAGCAAACAAAAACAAAAACAAAAACCGCATTAGTTACTCCAGCATACAACGCATAAAAATTATCTAAACATAAGAGACATAAATACCATAAATAAGCGGGCATGCAATGATATCATAACAGTAACTACCAGAAATGACTACCAAAAATGACTACCACAACAGAACATAACTAATCATCTGCATTGCCTCCATATGGTTGTATACGTTGACAACAATGTCAATACTAGCATAAACAGAAATAATTTGGAAAAACAAATAAACCAACTCTGTTTCACATTGCCTTGAAACAAAGTTGCATTTCTGTTTCCACAAGGTTTACATCACCTCACTGATCAAGCTAAATCACAAAACGCTCACAACTCCTCACCGGGGCATCGGGGCTTCTCCTCCGCACATGCCCGAACCACCGAAGCCTCGCCTCTCGCATCTTCTCATCCATTGGGGCCACCCCCACCTTCTCCCGAATAACTTCGTTCCTAATCTTATCTAACTTGGTGAGCCCGCACATCCACCTAAGCATCCTCATCTCCGCAACCATCATCCTCTGAACATGAGATTTCTTCACCTGCCAACACTCCGTCCCATACAACATGGCAGGTCTAACCACAACTCTATAAAACTTCCCTTTGCTTTTCTGTGGCACTTTCTTATCACACAAGACTCCTGATGCAAGCCTCCACTTCGACCACCCCGCCGCTATACGTTGAGTGACATCCCCGTCTATCTCTCCGTCCCCCTGGATCACCGATCCAAGGTATCTGAAACTATCCTTCTTGGCTATGGCCTGAGATCCAATCATCACGCTCCCTCCCACTTGCCAATCCCAAACTAGTTGAAGCCAGCTAGAGAAATTCGATATATTCAAGATGGTCTAATACAGATCAATATTCTGCACATTATTCTTAAAACTTTCAAGACGTCTCTTCAAACTCAAGGTGATGAAGCAACTTAAGTTTGTTTATTTTGGAAAAACACTAGGAAATACCGAGGTAGACAGTCTCCTAAATAGTACCGGGGAATAGTGATCGATCACCAAGTAAGAGCAGAAGTCGTGATGAAATTCTTTCTCCTCCCAAGTTGATAAGTAATTTCGCAACAGAAAGTGCCTCTTGTAGCATTGAAAAGAAATATATTATTAATCACCGGAAAGACGTTAGCAATGTAAATTTCAAGATATCAATGATGTGAATTGACGCCTCTTAGGTAACCGAGAAAGTGAATGACAGAAGATTTATTGTTCAGAGGGGACTCACCCAAAATACGCTACCATGAACAAAGAAAGACCAAGACCTTTTCGGATAGTAATCAGAAATACAATCCAAACTCTAAATTTTTTCTATATAGGTTACTCCATTGCCAAACTCTAATACTACAAGGAAGAAACAAACTAGGACTTTTCAAGAACAATGAATAGGAATTCAACATGCAAGGTGGGACTTAATATCCTAACTTGGATACTGCGAAGAAAAAGAAGAGATCAAAAGGTATTCTGGAATATGTTGGTGGAGAAGTCCCCAGCAATCTGAAGTGATAGTATCATGGAAATGATCGCTTAAAAGGGGAATTTTACCACTGGATCAGTCACAAACGACTATAAGAGTGGTGCCTAGACAACAGTTACCAAAAAAAGATAAGTATAGTAAATTTATGAAAACAAAGAAAATAAATGTTTATCAAGATAGTATACTCTACTACCATGTGAAAATGAAAAAAGAGAAAAGAGAAAGAGATGATTCTTTGGAAAGTTGCACATGTTGACTAGATTCTAGAAATATGTGAAAAGAGACAGGAATGAAAAGTTAACTCTTGAAATTGGTTAATTAAACATACAAGAGGCCTCCTTATATAAGAATTTGAACATCATGAAATAAGGAAAGTCTCCCAATTCTTGAAATTCTCAGATGTAACAAAATATTAAGCAGTGCTGACAGTATTATTTCACATAGTGTTAAAGGGAATGAAAGGGGGAAATGCTATACAAGAAGCAACAGCAAACATACCTAGAACCGCATCAAGAAGTACCCTTAACAATAATTACAGGGCATTGTGCATGGTTTGAGCAATAGTTGCTTACACTCCCCAAAAACATCCTGTTTAGATTTAAAATTAGTCAAATACATGTCTGTGTAGAAGAAGTGATCATGTATGATCCAATAACCATATAATCGAGTGAAACTACTTCTAGAATTCAGATTGGCAATAACAGCATGATTTTAACCAAGATAAAGATCCACATCCATCAATTACACATGTTAGGTTATGGTAAAAGGTACAATTTCAGAAACAAGTATAAATGATTTTGAAGCCAGGGGTAAAGAGGCCTTTTCTGTAGTAGGCTGACCAGAAAATCACTTGCTTCACTTCGAAACTGCACCTACTAATCTTTGATTCATTTACTTGTTGCCAGAATACACTTGTCTGTGAAGTGAATTGTAAGCCTTGGGACTAGGCTAATTAAAGAGCTTTCCTATACCCAGGTTACCTTACATGTTATCCCCAGTAAATGACATGCCTGAAAATAGCACAGAAAATGAAGGCTCATTTTTATGAGCAATACTCTAGTTAAGATGCCTAATTTTTTTATGAAGTTTAAGTGACTAATTCAGTTAACGTATACAAAAAGTACCTAATAAAGTAACTAGCCATCGGTTTTAAATAAAAAAACTGCAACTTAAAGCGATTGCCTCCAGATGACATAGTTGATAATTACGGATATACTGTTGTATGCCTGGACAAGAGGGAGGTGCAAACAGGGGCAGGCGCACATTCAACGAAGCGATATCAAGCGATACCGCTTCGTCGAAAAATCTTTAATGAATATATGTAAAAGTACTGTGAGGACTTGAGTAAGTAGAAAAAAATGACACCACTTCACACACATCATCTCCTAGCACGTTGGTTGTGTGCCTGATTTGCTCTAAGAGTTCACAGGTTCGAACCTCAAAGAAGTAGAATTGAACTCAGGACCTTTTCTAACTTAGGATTCAATAAAATCGATGGATTAAGGCAATTCTTTCATTCAAAATATGATAATTACAGATATTTATTTTCATTCCTCTATAAATTCGACACCGCTTACAAAAATTCCTGCATATGCCCCTACGTGCAAATTCTAGATTGCATAAAAGGCTCTTTAGGACCATAGCCAATTTGAAAAAAAAAATACAAAGGAAAACTTAGGTAGATGAGCAGGGTAAGAAGGAATGCGTTTACTTTATGCTTTCTTCATAAATTTCCATTACTAAAGTACCTTCATTGCTCAACTAACGAAATCGCCTAAAAATTACGGGACAATGTAAAATAAGGGTTTCAGCTCTATCTACTATTGCTTTAGCTGTACAAACATATATCGAATTCATTTTCCTACATCCAGTGTCTATTGCACTACTTTGAGTTGTTGGAATTCTTCATCGGCAAATAGATTAATTAGCTATACTTCAATCTCAAACTAGTTGGGGACAGCGGTATGAATCCCCTGTGGGGTTCTACAAAATTAGAGATTCTCTAAATCTCACACTTATCCATATACTGAGATACAAGTCTCCAAATGTAAGTACAACAAAGACTAGATGTTAATCCCAACTAGTTGGTATCTCTTCATCATGTTTTTCTTCTCGTTCACATGTGCTAGGTAAGCAACAAGTTCTTGCGTTTGGACAAGAAATGAACAGTACAAGTTATTTAACCTTATTACATTCTTTTTCTCACCCTTTGAAGAAGTATAAAAGCAAGCAAAGCTAATGCTCTGAAAATACTCCATCTATCCCAATTTATGTAAAAGTGTTTGACTGGATATGGAGTTTAGAGAAAGAAAGAAGGCACGACTTTTAAAACTTGTGATATGAAACATGTCATAGATTACAAATCGTCTCACTACCACTACGAGTAAAATAGAAACTTTAAAGATAAATTGTTTCTAAATATAGAGAAGTGTCATCCTTTTGGGACAAACTAAAAAGGTAAGTATCTTACGAAATTGAGATAAGAGGGAGTAACATGTATGCATTACAGTTTTAGGACCAACGAGCTAGTTGAATTGTGCGAGCATTCTCATAGAAGAGTCAGGACATAAGTTATCCAAAATATTTACATATGGCTTTTGACTAAAGTGATAGGGATCCTAAACTACGTCCACTTACTGAAATTCCAAAATAACTTTCCGACAAAACTGTAAATGTTAAAAATTACTCATTTACAGCGGACCACAAAAGCTCATGCTCACCATGTTGAATGGAAAACCATCTACACATGCTTTTGGTAAAGAAGGTTATCCAGTCAGAACAAATCAACAATAACAACATCCTCCAGGTTGAGAATTTATACCTTTTAATGGGACCAAAAGCACGGGAACCCATTACTAGCAGATCAGCATGCATTTCTTCAACAGCATCACAGATTTTCTCCTTTGGATCCCCAATAAGTACTTGGGTCTTAACATTTGCCTGATTCAGAAAGAACCTTTCCCCATCAATAAACATAGAAGCATAGAACACCAATCATGGCCATACTAGGCTTCTGCTTTTCTAATATTTTTAGCATTTCTAGTGACTGAATGTCCAACAAATCACATCAAATGATACAAATGTAAGACGTATCAAACAAAACATCAATGTAAGTGCAGCAAAAAGGATGTGATGGTGAACTCAAATTGCTAATGCAGGAAACAAGAAGAAAACATGAAGTAGATCAGAAGCACCAACCAAATCCAATTACGAATCCCTTCTGTCACAATTCAAATTGCAACTTTTTATTTTGAAAGATCACCAAAATTCTGATACCAGTACATTTCTATAGAATCAATATAAATTCATAATTTATAATATAGTTTCATGTTCATTGAAGTATTCAATTTTAAACTTCGATGAGATGTTTCTTCTATCAAACTACCTGTTCAACTATGTAAGCTGTGTAACGGCAAGATAACTTTCATAGATAGAAAATGAGTAAAAAGCTCACATTTTTACTAGCACAAATCTCAGTAGCATGGTTCAAAATGGCCTGAGTGATCCGCTTTTGGTGTGCCTCAATCGCAGCATTAAACGCAGGCACCTCAATATCACCTGTTAATCTCCATAACTTAGTACTACTAATTAACAAGAAGTGTGAACACTAATCAATCAAATCACCTACGCCTTAATCCAAAGAAAAAAAAATTAAAACACAAAGATAATAAGAGATGACTTAACTGGGACCGCCAAAAGGGATAGCTGCAGGATTAAGACCAGCCGCAATAGACGGTGGAGATTGAACGTGGAGAATAACATAGGAACCTTGTGGTTCTCCAGAATCAGGATCATGGGGCTTGATCTTGACGTTGTCAAGAGCCCAATTCAAGGCGTTCATACTCTCTTCACTTCCGTCAACGGACACGATCACACACTTCAACTTTCCGGTCATGGTTGTTTCTGTAAATTCGAGTAAAATTGGTACCGAGTTTTTACTTGGAATTAGCTAATAATTGTAGTATCAAGAAATGAAATCCACTGTATTGATCCTGAAATCCTTCGAATTTGATGCAAGTTCTTCGTTGGAAGTTTTAACATACCACCATTTTCAACACTTTCGTGGTAAGTTTTTCTTTTTCCTTTTCCTTAGCGTATGTGGCTGAAAAAAAATAATATTATACAGATTATCCGATATTACCTACATTTAGTATTATAAAATGAAAAAATTGCACCAACACCCTATTGGGTCAACCCAATTTAACTTGTATCTACTTTTTAAATTTTTTTTAACTTAAACCCACTTTTTAACAAGTTCATGTTTTTTCCTCTTCTTTGGTTACAATTATTTTATATATTGTTTGTGAATATATTTGAAGGTAGTTTATGATATTTTAGAGTGATGATCTTTTGTGACGCTTTTTTTTTTTACTATTGCTTAGTGTTTCTTCCTCTCTTTTTTTTCTTAATTGTATAAGGAGTTCGTTAGATTTTTTGTTTTGACAAATTGATGATTGAGATTTATTCTTGATGATATTTAGAGGTTCTGTTTTAAATTTGATCTCATTTGGAGTAGATTTAGGTATTAAATTGTATATTGGATTATTCGAATTTAAAGAACAAATTTCCGTTTCTGGGCAATTTGCACTTCAAACATATTTGGCCTTAAGAACATGAAACGTTGGTTGCACTTTACCTTTTGGCCTTAAGTGCATCTAAACTGCAATTTTCACTTCAGACTTATTGGCCTTAAGTGTTGAAAAATATCTGTTCTACTTCAGATCTTTCGGCCTTAAGTGCATCTAAAGTGCAATTTTACACTTTAGACTTATTGGCCTTAAGTTGTCACGACTCGGATTTCCCCACCTCGGGAGTCGTGATGGCACAACTAATGAAAGCTAGGCAAGCCAATCCTTAACTACTTACTTTATTAACCAATTTCTTCTTCTTAACACATATAAGGCGATAACATGAAAACATCGAAACTTTAAATAATTAAGCAGAAGATGACAATTGATATCTGAAATCTATATTTATTGCAACTCTTAAACCTCAAACACCACAAAACCTAGTGTCACAATGTCACAGACAGTCTAAGATTCACTACACACAAAGTATGAAGACATAACAGTACATTATTTTTGAAATAAGGGAAATGAAACAGGGAATAGAAAATAAATGAGACGCTGGGGTTGCAGACATCTGCAGTGCTACCTCGGAATCTCTGTGGACTGAAGGTTGACTCCCCAAGCGCTACTGCTCAAAAGCTACTCTGGTATCTGCACATGGTTGTCACGACCCTAGTTCACCAATCGTGAACACGTCATGACGGCACCTAGTTTGCGCGACCAGGTAAGCCTAACATGTTGCGGAAGTAATAAAAATTTATGAAATTTATAATCAAAAGTAGATATCATGAATAATGTATATAATTGCCGTCTGGCACATACACTTTAACACTTAGTATTTTAAAACTATCCCAAAGACCCAAAAATCCACGGGCAACACAGGCTAAGAGAAAATATAAGATACGGCTCTAATATCCGGAAATATCTACAACAACTGAATACATGAAATGGAACTACTAACTACAAGATAGAGTAGAAGGAGACTCTTCGGTCTGTGGACGTGGCAGATATACCTCAAGTCTCCAAATATAGCACCTGGATCACTAATGATGCGCTCGACCAGAAGTACCCGGATCTGCACATAAAAATCATGCGCAGGAAGGGCATGAGCACACCACGGCGGCACTCAGTAAGTGCCAAGCCTAACCTCGGTTGAGTAGTGATGAGGAAGGTCAGGGCCCTACTTAGAATAAACATAATAACACTAATGAACGGTGTAAAGTAGGAAATAATCTCGAATAACGATAAAAATAAGATAGAAGCTACAAGTCAATGACAATTAAGTTAAGTAAGGAAAATAACACAAACAAGTATCCCTCAACATCAGGGTGCCATGTGGACTTCCCAGGATACCGTCCCGTAGTCCTTTTTCCTTAACTGTCCAGTAGATCTTCCGGGAATCGAACCCGTAGTCCATCATATTTAATATCTAGGATCTCATGGGAATCGAACCCATAGTCCATCAGATCAAGTTCTGGAGTATCTCCCGGGAATCGAACCCGTTGTCCATCGTATCAATTTAAATATCCAGGATCTCCCGGGAATCGAACCTGTAGTCTATCATATAAATGCACAACCAAATCAGAGAAATATTCAGAGAATGAAGTACACCAATACAAGAAACAACTAAATTCTAGCCTAACATGCTTCACATAAATTCAATTAAGGCAATTAAACAATTAAGCAATTAATTCTATCTAGTCATGCTTCTCTAACTAACACAGATTAAATCTTGCATTGAAACCAGTCAAATAACTGAGAAACACTATTCAAACAATTCAAGTAAAGTGGATTTTTCAATAATTATCACAAGTACACGCTGGTCACCTCGCGCACAAGACATTTAAATTAACACATAAGAAGTCCTAAAGGGAGAGGTCCCCTACACAAAGTTTGACAAGCCACTTACCTCGAACCGGTACAAAAATCACTATGAAACGGTACCCTTGCCAGGAGTATCCGACTCTGAGTGACCCAAATCTATTCAAACCAATTAAATATTATAAATAACATCGCAAGTAACCAATTTCACTATTAAAATTAAAGATAAGACGCGGAAATAGGTAAAATGACCAAAATGCCCCTCCAACCAACATTTCAGAATTGAATAATTTTTATATTTTCAGAACCCTCGTACTCTCACGAGTCTAACCATATAAGAATCTCCCAAATTAGAGGTCAAATGCCCCCTCAAATCCTCACAATTATGTTTAAGAAGTTTTACCCACTTTCCATTCAAAAACACGAAATTAAAGGGTGGAATTAAGAGGAGATTCATGGAATATGGTCTAAATCGAGTGGGAATTACTTACCCAAGTTGCACAGATGGAAATCCCTTCAAAAATCGCCAAAAACCGAGCTCTAGAAGTCAAAATGTTATAAAAATGATGAACCCTCGAAATGACTAATTTAATCTGTCTGCCCAGGTATTTGGCCATCGCGAACGCGTAGGGACTATCATGTTTGCGAAGAGTAAAATGAAAGGAGGGGGTCCAGTTGTTCATCGCAAATGCGTAAAGCGGTCCGCGAACGCGAAAGTTAGGGGAATAAGGCTTCACGAACGCGTGAGAGAGTACTGATGCGATCGCGATTAAGAGAAGGACAGAGTTTCGCGAACGCGATCGCGTATAAGGAAAAATGGGCCCCCTCCAGGTTATGCTACACGAACGTGGAGGAGTAGCCACAAACGTGATGAAGGGGGAAAGGGACACTACGCGAACGCAATCGCTTCTTCGCGATCGCGAAGAAGTATTTCTGGCCTGCAATTTTCTACAACATTTCCAAACCTCAAATTGATCCTTTGAGCATCCGAAACACAGCCGAGGCCCCCGAGACCTCAACCAAATAAAATCATTCAAACTCGCACAAATCCTTAAATCACCCAAAACAACGCCGAAAACACGATTTAAGCCAAGATTCAAGCATATGAACTTCAAATTCTAACCAAACACACTTTCGATCAAAAATATATCCAAACCTTGTCTGAATGAACTGAAATTTTGCATGCACATCCAAAATGACATGACGAAGTTACATCAACTTCCGAAATTCTAAACCGACCCTCGGATCAAAAATTCACTATCGGACCGGAACTTCAAAAATTCAAACGTCGGCATTTCAAGCCTAAATAAGCTACGGACCTCTAAATTACATTCCGAACACGCTCCCAACCCCAAAATAACCTAACGGAGCTAACGGAACCATCAAATTTCCATTCCGAGGTCGTCTTCATACTGCTTCAAATATAGACCATTTTTCAACTCTTAAGCCCTCATTTAGGGACTAAGTGCACTCCGAATCCTAGAACCGAACGTCCCATCAAACCAAAATACCATAAATGAACTGAGAAAAAAATAGTAAATGGGGAATCGGGGCATAAATTCCAAAAACGACCGGCCGGGTCGTTACATCCTCCTACACTTAAACATTCGTTCATCCTCAAATGAGCATAGAAAACATACCTGAAGTAGCAAAAATATGAGGGTACTGGCTCCGTATATCCTGCTTGGTCTCCCAAGTCGCCTCCTAGGTCGGTTGACCCCGCCACTAGACCTTCACTGAAGCGATATTCTTTGACCTCAACTTTCTAATTTGCCTACCCAAAATGGCCACTGGCTCCTCATCATAGATAGATCCTTGTCCAGCTAGACTGAACTGAAATCCAACACGTGCGATGGGTCACCATGATATCTCTGGAGCATAGAAACATGAAATACCGGATGGACTCCGGCTAGGCTGGGAGGTAAGGCAAGCTCATATGCAACCTCCCCAACTCGCCTCAAAATCTCAAAAGGCCCAATAAATCTCGGACTCAGCTTCCCTTTGTTTCCAAATCTCATGACGCCCTTCATAGGCGAGACCCGAAGCAGAATCCGCTCGCCAACCATATATACCACATCATGAACCTTCTTGTCCACATAATTCTTCTGTCTGGACTGGGCTTTATGGAGTCTGTCCTGAATCATTTTAACCTTCTCAATCGCATCCTGAACCATCTCTGTGCCAAATAGCCTGGCCGCACCCGGCTCAAACCAACCCACCGGAGATCTATACCTTCTACCATATAAAGCCTCATACGGCGCCATCTGAATGATGGACTGATAGTTGTTGTTATAAGAAAACTCCGCCAGTGGCAGGAAATGATTCCATGACCCTTCAAACTCAATCACGCATGCACAGAGCATATCCTCTAAAATCTGAATAGTGTGCTCGGACTGTCCCTCTGTCTGGGGTGGAATGCCGTGCTCAACTCCACTCGAGTGCCTAACTCCTGCTGCACGACTCTCCAGAATTGTGATGTAAACTGAGTGCCTCTGTCTGAAATGATAGAAACGGGAATACGATGCAACCGGACGATCTCCCTAATATAAATCTTTGCCAACCGCTCTGATGAATAGGTAGTGCACACATGTATGAAATAAGCGGAATTGGTCCGCCGGTCCACAATGAACCAAATAGAATCAAACTTTCTCACGGTCCGTGGGAGCCTAGTTAAGAAGTCCATAGTGATCCGCTTCTACCTCCATTCCGGAATCTCTATCTGCTGAAGCAATCCAGCCGGTCAATGGTGCTCATACTTCACTTGCTAATAATTAAGGCACCGAGCTACAAAACCAACTATATCTTTCTTCATCCGCCTCCACCAATAGTGTTGTCTTAAATCCTGGTACATCTTCGCGACACTCGAATGAATGGAATACCACAAACTATGGGCTTCCTCTATAATCAACTCTCTAAGCCCATCGACATTGGGCACAAAAATACGCCCCTGCATCCTCATCACTCCATCATCCCCGATAGTAACATCTCGAGCATCACTACGCCAAACTCTATCATGAAGAACAATCAAATGGGGGTCATCAAACTGTCTCTCCTTGATGCGATCAAATAGAGAAGACCGAGAAACCACACAGGCCAGAACCCGCCTGGGCTCTGAAAGATCCAATCTAACAAACTGCCTAGCAAATGCCTAAACATCTATCGCCATATGTCTCTCTGAGGCAGGTAGATATGGCAAACTCCCCAAACTCTCTGCCCGGTGACTCAATGCATCGGCAACCACATTGGCCTTGCCCGAGTGATAAAGAATAGTAATATCATAATCCTTTAACAACTATATCCATATCCTCTGACGCATATTCAGGTTCTTCTGCTTAAGCAAGTGCTGCAAACTCAGGTGATCAGTTTAAATCTCACAAGGCACCCCATACAAATAATGACACTAGATTTTTAAGGCGTGAACAATGGCAGCTAACTCAAGACCGTGGACATGGTAGTTCTTTTCATGCACCTTCAACTGTGGGGACGCATAGGCAATCACCCTACCGTCCTACATCAATACCGCTCCAAGTCCAACCCGTGAGGCATCACAATAAACTATATAGGACCCGAACCGGTGGGAAACATCAAGATTAGGGATGAAGTCAAAGCTGTCTTGAGCTTTTGGAAGCTTGCCTTACACTCATCTGTCCACTAAAAAGGGGCACCCTTTTGGGTTAATCTAGTCATAGGTTTTGCGATCGAAGAGAACCCCTCCGCGAAGCGACGGTTATAACCCGCCAAGCCAAGGAAGCTACGGATCTCAGTAGCTGAGGAGGGTCTGGGCCAACTCTACACGGCCTCCACCTTCCTCGGATCCACTCGAATACCATCGCTCGACACTACGTGGCCTAGAAATGCCACTGAACGCATCCAGAACTCACATTTGGAGAACTTTGCATACAATCTCTTCTCCCTTAGAGTCTGAAGCACTACTCTCATGTGCTGCTCATGATATTTCTGACTCCAGGAATATACCAAAATATCATCAATAAAAACAATCATGAATGAATCAAGATATGGCCTCACTACGGTGTGCATCAAATGCATGAAAGCTGCCCGGGCATTAGTCAGCCCAAAAGATATAACAAGGAACTTGTAATGACCATACCGAGTCCTGAAGTTAGTCTTCGGGATATCTGACTCCTGAATCTTCAACGGATGGTAACCGGAGCACAAATCAATCTTATAAAACACCCGTGCGCCCTAAAGCTGATCAAGCAGATCATCAATATGAGGTAAAGTATATCGGTTCTTCACTGTAACTTTGTTCAACTAGCGATAGTCAATGCACATACGCATAGAACCGTCTTACTTCTTCACAAACAAAACAGGAGCACCCCATGCCGAATATTAATAAGAACGTACCTTCCGCCATGATTGTTCAAGTGATGTGGGAAGTTGCCTTGTAACCTTGACAGAAAACCTAGAGCCTTCTAGCATGTGCCTATTGTAGGATGCGAGACTGATGGAGTCGCAAGCGTATTTATAGGTAGACTAGAAATTCTTAGGCAAATACTTTAGCCCTAGGGACTCTTCATAAATTATAATTGCACCAGGGACTCCTAATAATAATTATTTCTTTCCATCAAAGAAACTACCATATATACATAACTACAGAATATTATATGATATATTATTTCCTTTGGGAAACAAGATAAATAATTTATTGTCTTATATGTGGCCCATACTAGAAGCCTCTCGAAGATACAGTAAATTTCTAACAAATATCCCACTTTTTCCAGTCACTTAAATTACTGAATGAGTTAAATCTTTATTAAAAGGAGTACCGTCATTTAGCTTTTTATCACTTGATGATAGAATATTAAATAGAATATTATTTCAGTTTTTGAGTAATTTTGAGGAATGACTTGATAAAGGAGACTCAACTTATAATTTATTACGACAAAATTATTAAATAATTTTTTTTTTTGAAATATTGTTTAATTTTGCTTAAGCAATAAATAACTTTGTGTAGCAAAAAAAAAAAAGAACTCTCAGTATTTCTTAAATATAGGAAGTGCCTCATTTATGTTCTGCTGTGACTTTTGTGATATTTATGAACAGCTGAGTGACTTTTGGATCCAAATAATAGTTTAGTTATTTTTTTGATACTTATATGAAGTTGAATAACTTATTTCATAACAAAAATTAATTTAATTACTTTGGTGTAGTAAAATAAAAATTGAGTGATTATTCATAAATTTGATTATTTTTATTTTTATCTTTCAGTTGTCTTATTTGGAAAATGAGATTCATTCCGGTATATCTTGAGTAGGCATTTGGACATAAGAATTGTGAATTTTCGAAAAAAAAGGGGAATATTTTTAGGTAAAAGTGGAATTTGAGAATTAGAGTTGTATTTGGACATGATTACAATTCCGAGCTATTTTTGAATTTTTGTGAGTAATTTAAAGTGAACGTTTTTTAAAATAACTTTTTTGGAGTTTTGCAAATTTTCGAAAAATTATGAAATTCAATTTCAAATAAAATTTAAAATTTTTATGACCAAAAATTGATTCCGAAAAATATATATTATAAAAACTCAAAAAAAATTTAAAAAAAAATTTCATGGCCAAACAGGGCCTTAATCACTTGATGCACCCAAAAATTTGGTAGATAAACGTTCTGTCTTTTTTAGCAGAACCAGGTATTTTAAACCTCTTTTTAATATGAAAGTAGCCTCTTATGTGGTTTATTAACTCCCATTTAGACATATTATAATCGGATCTTTAATTAAAAGCTCACATTGATTTGTTATTGATTTAGAGCCTGTTTGGCCATGAACTTTTTTTTGACTCTTTTTCTTGAACTATTTTTATTTTCATCGAAATAAGCTTTTGGCTATAAAATTTTTAATTTTCACTTGAAAATGAATTTGAAGTTTTCCGAAAAATTGAAAAACTCCACACAAAAAAAAATTCACTTAGGTCATTTACAAAAATTCAAAAGCAACTCAAAATTATATTCATGTCCAAACACTTTAACTTTCAAATATTATTTTTATTTAAATTTTTGTCCCACTATTTTTCAAGATTTTACAATTCTGATGTCCAAACGCCACTTAATTCTAAACTTGTTTGTTTCAACCCAAACCAGTTGGTTAGGTTTCAAAATCAACGCACACACCCAATTACTCTATAGCTTTTCATCTAATTTCTGCTACATCTGAAAATTGTTTGAAAGTTACAAGGTTTGTTTCACTTCAATTTTCACTTATTTAATAAATCCATAAGAAGTGTTCAAATATGCTTGAAAATTAGATAATCTATATTATATTAAAAGTACGAACACCCTTAGCAAATTGTCGTTCGCCATTTTTACCCTTTAAAAATAAAGTTCACACTAGACAAAATAGTCATTGTAACGACCCGGCCGGTCGTTTTTGAAATTTATGCCCCGATCCCCAATTTATTATTTCCCCTAAGTTCATTTCTGCTATTGTGGTTTGTCGGGATGTTCGGTTCTAGAATTTGGAGTGTTTTGGGACACTTAGTCCCTAAATGAGAGCTTTATAGTTGAAAAATGGCCCGTATTCGGAACAATATTAAGACAACCTCGGAACAAAAATCCGATGGTTCCATTAGCTCCGTTAGGTGATTTCGGGGTTGGGAGCATGTACAAAATATATTTTGGAGTTCCATAGCTCATTTAGGCTCGAAATGCCGAAGTTTGGAATTATTGGAAATCCGGTTGATAGGTGAAATTTTAATCTGGGGGTCAAAATAGAATTCCGATAGTTCCAGTAGCTTCACTAGGTGATTTTGGATATGTCTGCAAATTTTCAGGTCATTCGTACATCGTTTGGTCGAATTTTTGTTTGGATATTGGTTTCGAAAGTTTTAGTTGAAACTTATGCTTGAATCCGCCATTTTGATGATTTTTGTGTTTAAAGATATGTTTTTATGATTGGAACAAGTTCGTATCGTGATTTGGAGTAGGTTGGTAATTTTGGTTGAGGTCCCGGGGCCTCGCGGGTGTTTCCAGGGGTCAAACGGACCATTTTGAGTTGATGAAACAAGTCAAATTTGCTATCATGAGTGTTGTAGATGATTGCTCTATGCGATCGCAATAGGGTGATGCGATCGCATAAAAGGCTTGGGAGGAGGCTCAAAATTTTTTCTATGCGATCGCGGAAAGGGTTATGCGATCGCATAGCTGTGAATAATCGCGAATGGTCCATGTGATCGCATAGTGGAAAGGTTAGGGATCCCAGGCCCTATATTTTATTCGATGCGATCGCGGAGTTGGGAGTGCGATCTCATAAGGGTGTTTTGTTAAGCAACGTGATCGCAATGTGGTGTGTGCGATCGCATAAGATAAAAATTTGAGGAAGAAAAGTTGTTCTATTCGATCGCATAGAGCATTTCACTGTGCAGAGAGAAACAATATAATAATTTCATCCGCGAGGGTTTCACCATTTTTGTAAAAACTCAAGCTAGGGAGCTCGGTTTTGAGTGATTTTTCGAGTGCTTTTCAGAGACAATTGTTGGGTAACGATTTCTTACTCCCTTGCGATCTTTATTCACCAATCTAAACTCAAATTCTTCCTTTAATTTCGAATTTGGGATGTAAATTGTGGTAAGTTTCTTAGAACAAACCTTGATGATTTGGAGGGAAACGAACCCCGATTTCGATAAATTTTATATGGCTAGACTCTTATAACAGTATTAGAGTATATCGGGTGAGTTAGGAGTGATTTGGATTGAAAATGAAACAAATAGCATGTTTGAAGAAAGCTTGAATATGGAAAGTCAACCAAGAGTTGACTATTGAGTTAGAATGCTCGGAACCGAATTCTGATGATTCGACTTGTTCCGGGGGATCATTTATGACTTAGGAGAACAATCGGAATTGAATTTGGAGGTCCGGTGTAGTTTTAGGCTTGAATTGGCGAAGGTTGAATTTTGGCGAAATCCGGATGGTAGGTGATATTTTGATCCGGGGGTCGGAATGGAATTTCGACAATTTCTGTAGCTTCGTTATGTGATTTTGGATGTGTCTGCAAATTTTCAGGTCATTCGGACATCGTTTGATCGGGTTTTGGATTGAATGTTAGTTTTGAAAGTTTTGAAGAAACTTAGGCTTGAATTCGTGTAGAAATGGTGATTTTGATGTTTAGTGTGGTGTTTTTATGATTGGAACAAGTTCGTATCATGTTTTGGAGTATGTTGGTGGTTTTCGTTGGGGTCTCGGGGGTCTCGGGATGAATCCGGGGGTCCAAACGGACCATTTTTGGAAGAAAAGAGAAGGCTGGTTGCATAAGTGCAGCAGAATTTTACCCTTCGCGATCGCAGAGATAGGGACGCGATCGCGTAAGGTCAAGAGCAGAAGCAACGCGATCGCAGGGCACGGACGCGATCGCGTAGAGTTAACCGGGTGGTCATCGCGATCGCATGAGCATCTACGCGATCGCGTAGAAGAGAAATGGGGTCCAGGGGAAAATGTGCTACGCGATCGCAGGAAGAGGGACGCGATCGCGTGAGGCCGGATGGTTGTACATCGCGATCGCGTGAGGAGAGTCGCGATCGCGTGAGGGCGAAATGTTTGAACATCGCGATCGCGTGAGTAGAGTCGCGATCGCGTAGAGCAAATGGGTATGGCAGAGAATTTAATCACAGAACAGAGGGGCTACGGGTTCATTAACCCAAAACGCCATTTTTGAGTTCTAGAGAGAGAAACTCACGGGAATTGCTGGTAATTCATCGGGGATTCGTCGGAGGTAAGTTTTGTGGCTTAATTGCATCATTTTAGCATGAAATCCTTGGTTAAATTTCTGTAAATGGAAGATTAAAGGTGGGTTTGAGCCCTAGGCCTAAATTGAAGAAAAACACTGATTTGAGTGGGCAAATGGAGTCCGATTTTGGTAAATTTGATATGCCTAGACTCGTATCGAGATGAGGATTCCGAATATGTGATTTTTGTAATTTTTCGACAAGTGTACCAAAAGTCAGGATTTGACAACTTGTGGGTTTTGATGTAATTTGGGTTATTTCGAATGAATTTCGTGAAATTAGCATATATTGATGCGTTCTCTATGATTTTGAGCAGATTTGGCACCCGAGGAGATTGATTTGCGAGGCAAGCGCAAGGCGGATTGAAGCTTCTACCGGTTCGAGGTGAGTGGTAGTAGTAAACAATGTACTGAGGGTTTGAAACCCCGTACTAGCACTTCACGGTACTATATTGAGATGAGACACGCGTTCTATGACGGGCGTGGTGACATTGTGATTGGGGGTTCGGACTTAGTCCTTCCGGCTAATAGAATACTGTGTTGTATGACTGTTACTGAGATTATAAGTGTACAATTGGGCTAATAGCCATGTTTGGGGCCTTGTGCCGATCTGTAGAGCATTAGGGAACCTATAGAGCTAGGTGACCTTATATCATGTTGGAAACATACACTCAGCCGTAGCTCTAGCTGTATAGCATAATATGAGCCCGTACTAGATGTGTACATAGAGAGAGATTATCTAAGGTGGAATTCCCTGTTCTAGTCGAGTGGGCACGAAAGGCCAAGTCTATATTCGCTGAGACAGGGTCTGGGACCCATCTGTGATATATTATATTGGGCACGAGAGGCCAAGCACATATTGGCCGGGATAGGGTCGAGGACCCGTTATGAGGTATTATATATATATACCTATATTGGATCGGGGTGCACGCCGCAGCAGTATAGTTATATATATATATATATTGGATCGGACCGCGCACCGCGGTAATATACATGTAAGATACATGTAATATACATGTGGGACGGACCGCACGCCGCGGTATTATTGCGCTTGAGGCTGTAGGAGCCGCTTCGGAGTGTGAGTATGCACACATTCTCGGTGAGCAACGGTGTATATTATGGGATCGGTGTAACGCGCCGCAGCGATATAAATATATATATATATATATATATATAAGTATTGGATCGGAGCGCACGCCGTAGTAATACATGTGTGGATCGGGCTACACGCCGCGGTATAATAGTGCTTGGGCCTAGGGAGCCCCTCCGAAGTCCGTATACACCCCCGGTGAGCGTCGTCGACATTAAATGGAGCGGGGTGCGCGCGCCGCAAACGTATATGTATTGGAGCGAGCTGCACGCGCGCATCATTATACTTAATCATATCCTACTTATCTACTTAATTACGTATACATTATAGACATAGGTATGTGTCTTTATATGTTGAGATGGCCATACACCGTAGGGGTACGAGTGAGGTTGGATCGGTGTAGAATCTTGTAGAGGTAAACGTGGATTGGAGATTTGAGCATTTCTATAGTGATGACGTACCTGTGAGGGTTGCCTTAGAACTGCTAAGTGATAGCATTTTAGAGGTGGAGATTATGACGACCCAAAGGGTCATCACTTGTTTTATTAATCATTCCGAGCTTTTGAGGTCTTGAAAACCTCATTTATAGTTGCCTCGATTTGTGTGCACAGTCCGGGCACAAAGCTGGAAAACATTTATGTTGAAATATGTGAAATATGTGAAAAAGTTGAAGAATTTTGATATTAATATTGATATGGTTGACTTTGGTCAACATTTTTGGTAAATGGACCCGGACCCGTGATTTGATGGTCTCAGAAAATCCGTAGAAAAATATGGAACTTGGGCGTATGCCGGAATTGAAATCCGAGGTCTAGAACCCCGGTAAAAGAATTTTTCTGTTAAATTGTTTTCCGAAAATGTTTAAGGAAAATGAAACTGAATTTTGATTAAAAAGTACTGGTATCGGGCTCGTATTTTGGTTCCGACGCCCGGTACGAGTCATATATATTGGTTAAGCGCTTCCTGTAAAGTTTGGTTGAAAACGGACGTCGTTTGACGTGTTTCGGCCTTAAATTAGAAATTTTGGAAATTATGAAAATTGAAAGAATTCTTGAGTTTTAAGGCTCAATTCATTGATTTTGATGTTATTTCGGCGATTTGTTCGCTCGAGCAAGTTCGTATGATGTTATTGAGTTAGTGTACATATTTGGTTTGGAGCCTCGAGGGCTCGGGTGAGTTTCGGATAGGCATCGGGGTGGTTTTAGACTTGGAAAAACTGCAGAAAATCTGCAGCAGACATTCCTTCTTCGCGTTCGCGTCCACCTGGTCGCGTTCGCGAAGGCTTCTCTTTCCTCTTCTACGCGTTCGCGTCCTTAGGATCGCGTTCGCGTACAACAACATGGACCCCAGCCTTTTTCCTCTACGCGTTCGCGTGAAGGCTCCCGCGTTCGCGGAGCCTAGCCTGCCTCTTCTACGCGTTCGCGTACAGCACCACGCGTTCGCGTAGGCCAAATTTCAATCCCCAGAATTTTCTTCTTCGCGTTCGCGTTAATCCCTACGCGAACGCGATGTGTAAAACTTGTTCTTCATCGCGAACGCGACCGGGGTGTCGCGAACGCGATGAACAAACTCATGCCCAGTGAATTTAAGACAGAAAACAGAACAGAAACGGGATAAAAATCCCATTTCTGTTCAACTCTCTTCTCCACAGCTCCTTGGACGATGTTTGAGCGATTCTTCATCAAACTTCTTGGGTAAGTGATTCTTAACTCGTTTTCTTCATTTTCCATCAATATTATTTGAATTCCTAAGCCTAATTAGGTGTAAATGGGTAGAAAAATTGAGAATTTGGTATAGTAAGGGTTTTCAAAGAATTTGCGATCTAGAACTCGTTTTGGAGTCGAACTTAAGAACAAATTGTATATTTGAACTCATGGAAGATTGGGTGAACTTATTTTGGTTCGAAACTTGAGTTTCGATTATGTGGGCCCGGGGTCGGTTTTTACTATTCCGGGTAGAATGTTGTAAAAATCATATTTAGCAATATGAACTAGTTTGTTAAGTAGAATTGATGATATTAAATCAATTGTGTATAGATACGATTGGATTGGAGTCAAATTCAAAAGGAAAAGGCATTGCTACGGATTGAATCGTTCGTAAATTTTCGAGGTAAGTGTTTGTTCTATCCTAGCTTGAAGGAATAGGAATTTAGTTATGAATAAATTGTTGATTAAGAGTTATTGGTGTTATACCGGTAATGAAGATAAATTGTTGAAATTATTATCAATTATTGGTTTAAAACCGGTAATTATAAATATTGTTGATATAGAGATTATTGGCTAAATGCCGGTAATATATATATTTATGAATTGGGATTGTGTGGCGCGCCGACCACTTATATATTTATGAATTGGGATCGTGTGGCGCGCGGACCACTTATATAATAAGAAATGGGATCGTGTGGCACGCCGACCACGAAGTGATTTAAATCTTGGCATTGGCCATAGTTGCCGGTAGCCTATTGATATATTTGGGAGCGGGTGGTACGCCTACCACAAGATATAATTACTGTGATAGTTGGGAGCGGGTGGTACGCCTACCACGAGATATGAAATGAGAGAGGAATTGAGATATGAAAGTAAGATTTATTATGTTGATTAGATTATTCTGGATATCGTGAGTTATTGACTGTTATTTCAGAGCAGAGTATTTCCTTATAAATGTATTGTATATATATGTCTATATTGCAACTGTACAGGTTTAGGTGGGTGACTGGCCTTAGCCTTGTCACTAGTTCGCTGGGATAGGCCAGGCACTTACCAGCACATGGGGTCGGTTGTGCTGATACTACACTCTGCGCTCTTTTTGCGCAGATACAGGTTACGGACAGCAGCAGCGGCAGTAGCGACTTGTGGATTTTTCGACTACTGAGACTACGAGGTAGCCTTGCAGGCGTCCGCAGGACCCGTTGTCTCTTCTATCTATGCTTTTCATTCTGTTATCTCATGTAATCGAGATAAACAGCTTGTATTTTCTTTCAGATAATTATGTGTATTATTCTTAGAAGTTCGTGAGTATTGTGACACCAGTCTTGGGTAGTGTATCATGTTTGGGTTTTCTTTATCATATTTGACTAAGTCTTCCGCTAATTTTGATTATTCCGCTGTAATTTATATGTTTTTAATAATAAGTCATAATAAGAAATTGGTAATTAATATTTGGCTTGCCTAGCTTCCGTTTAGTAGGCGCCATCATGACCCCGATGGTGGGAAATCCGGGTCGTGACACAAGGTGTCTTAATTGTCAGCAGGTTAAACAGGTCTCACAACTCACGAACAACCTTAGTAGAGTCTGAAGGATCGGTACGGAGACGTCTGTATTTATCCTCCAGAGGCTACGGAGTTAGGAAAATATTCCCTTTATTCTTTCCGGTCGTGCGACTTGATCTTTTAAATGTTAATTGAACTTCTACTCTGTTCTTCCGCAGATGGTAAGGACACGTGCGTCCTCATCTACTGACCAGCAGCCCGAGGTCCCAGCAGCGGCAGCTCTCGCTAGGGGTAGAGGCCGAGGTCGAGGTCGTCCCAGAGGACGAGGTAGGGGCGAGCTCGGCCCCGGCGAGCGGCACGAGTGGCGGAACCTCGAGTTCACGTCGAGGAGGAAGTTCCGGCCCGGCGGCTCCGGTAGGCCCGGCTCGGGTCCCGGGAGGAGGCGTGTTTTCACCCGGATCTTCGAGGATGCTTTGGTCGGTATAGCGGGTTTTATGGATCATATCACCGGAGCAGGGTTTATTACCGGTAGCACCGACCTACTTCTCGGTCGGAGGAGGTAATCAGACTTCTGCTACGCGCACTCCGGAGCCGATGATTCCCCAGACTCAAGTTCCGTGATTCGGCCCGGTTGAGGCGGCTCGACCTGTTATTGCGACTCCCGTCTAATGATGGTGCGGCCATGTCTGCGCCGACGCGTTGTGGAGATTGGACAGAGTTTACAAGGCTGTTCACTACCGCGTTCGGTGGCACTCCTTCGAGAGGATCCGCGGGATTTCCTATACAGTACGCCACGAAGTTCTCCGTACTATGGGTATTGTGGAGACTAATGGTGTGGATTTTGCTACTTTTCGGTTATACGGTTCCGCCAAGACTTGGTGGAGAGATTATTGTCTATCCGGGGCCGGCGGGATCGTCATCTTTGACTTGGGAGCGGTTTGCGGAATTATTCTTGGAGAAGTTCCTTCCGACAACTCGGCGGGAGGTTATGCGCGAGACAATTTGAGCGTGCTTCATCGGGGTTCTATGTACGTCGCACGATGCGAGACTAGGTTCGTGGACCACTGGCTCGTCGTGCTATTATCATACTTCCCACGGATCGGGAGAGAGTGAGGAGGTTTATTGATGGCTTGAATCGGCCAATTCGGCTACAGATGGCTATGGGGGCAGGAACTGAAATCACTTTTCAGGAGGCGGCTAATACAGCCCGCCGGATCGAGATGGCTCTGTCACGGGGAGCGAGACATGGATCGGATAAGAGATCTCATAATTCGGGTAGATTCAGTGGTACCTCGTCTGGAGATAGAGATTTTTATGATAGAGGCCATCCTCCTAGGCCTTATCAGTCAGCTCTTCAGGTTTCTCATGATGCTTCGGGTGATCGTAATTCTCAGCCACGCTACTCTGATCAGCAGCCTATCAGTGCACCACCACTTCGCTATTTTCAGCAGCCGAGGGCTTGTTTTACGTGCGGTGATCTTAGGCACATTGCAAAGTATTGCCCTCGAGCTTCTGACAAATTTCAGCAGCAGGGTTCTCGTGCTATGGTTCAGGCCCCAGTTCCCCCACAGCCTGCCCAGCCAGCTAGAGGCGGGGGTAGAGGACATAGAAGTGGAGGCAAAGGTCATAGAGGTGGATCTCAGACCAATAGAGGTAGAGACCAGCCAGCGGCTGATCGTCCTAGAGATACTGCTCAGGGTGGTGGGGCACATCCCCGATGTTATGCACTTCCTGCCAGACTAGAGGCTGAGTGTTAGATGCAGTCATTACGAGTATTATTTTGGTTTGTGATAGAAAGGCATCAGCATTATTTGACCCTGGGTCTACATATTCGTACGTGTCCTCCTATTTTGCATCGTACTTGATTCAACCTAGTGATCCACTAGGTGTTCCCATTCGTTATGTAGGAGGAGGAGGAGAAGAGGTGCCACGATCTCGACACAAGCAGTTGTCGTTCTCATCCCAACAACAACAACAATAACTACCCAGTATATTCCCACAAAGTGGGGTCTGGGGAGGGTAATACGTACACAGGCCTTACCCCTACCCGAAAGGGTAGAGAGGCTGTTTCCGGCCGACCCTCGGCTCAGAAAAAGAGAGAGAAAATCAACAAACAAAACAAAACAAAACAATATTAGTAAATCCGGGATAAATCAAATAAATAATTATCTAAACATAAAACCAAAAGTAGAATGACATGCGATAATACCAATCGGTTACTACCATAAGAGGCACAACACAATACATTAATTAACTATAGAGACCGCTACCTATTACTCCTAAATATGGTGGACTTTGATATTATACTAGGTGTCACACCTCCCCTTTTAACTACCCCAAACATTACAAACGTAATGTGCCACTGTTTAATACTACACCCGGGAAGGGATATAATAATAATCAGGTGAAGGAGTTTTTCCAATTAAAGGACGGTCGGAACGGGATCAATTTATTTAATTATTCGGAGTCGCCACCTAGGAAAATAATGGTGTCCCGAGTCACCGGTTTAATCCCGAACCGAGGAAATTTATGACTCTGTAAAACAGTCTGCGAAACTAGAAACCTGGATAAGGAATTCTGTTAACCCGGGAGAAGGTGTTAGGCACTCCCGGATTCCGTGGTTCTAGCACGGTCGCTCAACTGCAATTTTTTGCTTTTATCTGATTTCCTTATATATTTTAACTATGTGCTTTTAATATTCCGCTTTTAATTTTAGAAGAATTGCGACGTCACGAAAACACATTTCGAGTCACACCGCAACCAGTACGCCTGTGACTTTAATGTATTTCAGTTTCGCCGAGAGTAAGATTTGGGTCACATAAATGCGCACCCGTGATTAGGAAGGTATTGTTATTAACTAACGCGCTTAAAGATTCTACGTGTTTACAATTTTGCGAGGGCCATGAAAATTTGCTAAATGGCACGCCTCGAATTCCAAAAGAAAAACATTCAACTAAAAGAAGGCCATGGGATTGTTGCCGTTTCCCTCAAGCCACAGGCATGACCTGCATTTCACTGGTTCTTGTTCAAGCTATGATGTCCACAAACGGAAACTCAAAACACTATCGACTAAAGTACTCGTCTAGAGTCCACTAATTTTCATCATTATCGTCGTGTAACATTATTAACAAAGATTAGTTTCTGAGACTCACATGTCCGAAACATTCTCAAAACTTGAATTTGACCTCATACTATGCTCTGCCACGAGTTTAGCAAACAATGAGGATTCGTTCTCTAACAACCTGACTGGAATGTCGTATTCAGCAATGAGCCCATGATCTAATAGTAGGACCATATCACTGTCAAGCACAGATTGAATCCTATGAGATTTACCTGGGGATACTAGGTAGTTTAACAACACCTGCTTAGCATCAATCTGTCCGAAATAACCCACATCAAATCATAAAGCGAAAATTTGGGAAGCTCTTAAACCGGTGAACCTTAATAAGCAAACAGCTAAATCCAAACAAGAACCACTTTGAACAAATGTGGATTTGACAACTTGACCATCATATGACATAGCAATGTGAAATTTTGCAGAAAGTCGAGCAACGTGCAAACAAGTTTAATAATCAAGGTGCTTTTTTTTCACTTTTTCTCAAATGACTTTAAAGGACCTTAAATCGTGTCAGTAGAACCACGAGATGCACGGATATGCACTAGCAACTATATAATGCAACAGAGATAACTAGTCTTACCTTTCTACAGCCTACGGAGAACCCAACAAACAAATTAATAAAAAGATGGCCAAACGGAAACCAAATGATGCATCAAAGAGAAGTACAAATTATCTTGGATCTTTAAATGCAAGATAAATGTTTATCTGCTAGAAAACTCAAGCTGCACTACATTTCCTACTTCAGCTATAAGAGTGATGAAGGCTGAATGAAACAGCACAACCAAACAAATATTATATGACATCATTCAAAATCTCAAGTTTGTTCGCCCCTGTTTTCATCGCTTGAATTAGACATAAGCTTTTGTAACAATAATCAACTAGTATTCAAGCATAAAGAGATGGGTTGTTGTATTTCATTTTTAGTGGATTTTGTTGCATGGCCTTCTGGAAAGAACATGGTATAGGAATAGAAACAATAGAGTGTACCCTTTGTCAATTAGCAGTAAACAATAAGTCACAAACAAACTTCAATCAGTTACCACGGTGGAGTCATAACAGGAATCAAACTTCCAACTAATCATGAAGGCCAACAATACCTTATAACAATTGAGTTCTACCTTAAGATCACCAACAAACAGATTTGCTAATCAATGGCTGAATATGTTCTAATGCCAACAATCAGAAAATCAGCTTTTAAGTAAGCTCACTCCTAAAATACCAGTGCAGCAGTTACAACCAGAAACACTAGCTCAAATCATGTTCAGATCAAAATGAAATAGAAGAGATTAGAAGTAACCTGAGATTAGCTTTCCGATTAATTGAAATGCAGCAATTACACGGAGTGAAACGAAGCGACAATTACAGTCGGAAGTCGACACAACTTCAAAGAAATCAGTAAGAATCAAACCGGAAAACCAACGGACAGTACCCGACGTCTCCGGCAACCTCAAATTTGTTCGAACAAGCTGATTGCGCGAAGCTTCGATTAATTACGTTTGGAATCCAATACAAATGAATCCGGCCTTGAAATTAGGAATAACAACAACTGAGAAATAGAAACTAGCAGTCGCGACGGCAAACACCAACACGAGCAAAATTTAATTCATCTCCGTTGATATCAGAAGAAACAAAAGCTTTGAAACCCAAATGACCCGAACATTGACTCGACGCCTACGACGACCTCAAATCTGCCTGGAAATTAGGATTGAACCTCAAACAACGCTCATTTTCTGGAACGCAGTCCTAGCTAATTCATGACTGGAGTATCATTTTGAAATATGGAAGATGCAAAAAAAACCGAATCGCCATAAAAATGGCTATCGAATGAATAAAAACCAGAACAGGGGGGGTCGCCTGGGTTCTTCACGATGTGTGCGTGTGTGACTTTTCCGAAGAAGAAGATGGGCGTCTGGATTTTTTGTGGTGATTTTCTGTTCAAGGCCCCGTCCCCTCCGTGTGTGCTCTGTTTGTTCTTAAGAATGGAGAGCATGTAAAACCATTGGAATCCAAGAATGGAGAAAGGAGCACGTTATTTCCGTGTCTCTAAGGGGAAGGGGTTTGGACCGGGTCAGGGGAATGGGCTTGGACGCATGGGGTGTTTGGACCATGATTTCGGGCAGCTTGGCCCAACCGCTTTTTTTCAATGTATTTTCCTTTTACTTTGTGCTTTGTATTTTATTTTTTGTATGTATTTTTTGTATTGCATCCCAATTATTTTTTGTATTTTTGTATGAATTTTCATGCATTTTTGCTTTATTTTATGATTTTATTAAATTGTTAAACTAATTAATTCCTAAAATTTATTTGATATCTATTTTATAGTAATTCTCAATTAAAACATTAAGATGCTATTTTTATTTTTCTTTAATTGTTCTAAAATGAATTAATACCTACTAGCAAAATTAATTTCCTAAATGCAAATGCATATTTTTGTATTTTTTTATATGAATTTTCATGCAAATAATTAATACGAATTGTAAAAATAAGGAAAAATTATTTATTTTGAATTTATGGGAATAACTCATATGTAGGGTAAAAATCACGTGCTCACGGCTGCCCCTCTTTGCTCGGGAACACGAAGAGTTTCAGTGCAAAGATAAGTGAGCAAATATGAACGATTTTTACCCGTTCGAGTATTCCGTTGTGAAGCATTTTGAAAATGTTTTGACCGCACCCTACTTCAGAGGTTGCCTACATATCCTGGGCTAAACAGGAATCAGGTCAGTGTAGTTCGGGAGTGATGGAGTATCGAGGTTGAGAGTCGAGGTTCCGTCCGAGGCTCCGGTCCGTTGTCCCGCTATTACATCAAAATTGAAAAAGACTAACTAAACCTATCGGCTACGAGTTACAAAATTCCTATCTATGAGTCTTCTGAAGCTTGATCTTGAGTTGGTTGGGTGCTTCATGCGGACCCTGATCTGAATCTTGATGCTTGTTAGCCGCAAGTGTTGGTTCAATCTTCTTCAGCTTTTGGATCAAGTCCGGACATATAGTGCTCATGATTTCAGGTGGGCTCCTAGTTGCTGAGCCTTGACTTGTATTTCTCTTTCATTGGCATTCTTGTTATTGCCTCGACTTGTTCAACTTCTCTTCACCGTCATTCTTGTTCTTGCCTTGACTTGTTCAAACATTCTTCAATATGAAGTATTCGTCCATTCTCCAGGTGGACCCCTGCTTGTGACAAAATAAACAACCAAAGAAAGATTTTTTACTGCTGCCCCAGTATGGTGACTGGGCACATCATGTTATTGAATGCCAGAATTTCATTTTTTTTTTTGAAACAGAAATTATAAAAGGCGAAATACATAAATAGCCCTTTTAAGTTGTCCTCAACGACCAGACAAATACCTTAACTAAGCCTATTTTCAGTTAAACACTTCAAGGGCTATCAAGTGTATCAAATAAATACTCGACCTAGTCAGCCCACATGCGTGTGATACACATTCCAAAATAATGTTAAGAACCAATTAGTATTTGACACGTGGCTAAATAATTAAAATACAATTAATAAAAAATGAGAAAACCTAATACTAATAAATTACAAATTAGCCACCACCAGCACCCTACTTCTTTCTTTCTTCTCCGATGACCCTTCTTCACTGCTTCTCCTTTTCCTTCTTCAACTCTTCTTCCCCACCAACCACATATAAAAAAATACACAATCTTTTAGTCGAGAAGATAGCTTAATTATATAATTATTTACTCTGTTGGTAGGCTGAATCAGGTTTTCACATAATTTTGCCGGTGCTGAAAAGTATTCCCGTATTTGAAGGTGGGCACCTAACGGAAATTAAACGTGCAATGCGATGCAGAAAAGTATTCCCGCAGCCTGAGGACTGGGGAGTAGATTTTAAAGGATGCTACCTTCCTCTTTTTGGTATTTTCTTTTACCAATTATCTTTTGCCTGTGAATTTCTCCACTTATTGGCGAACTACCTCTTTTTTTTTATTTTCCACATTGGTCACATTCATTTTAAAGTGATTAGTGACAATTTGTTCCTGCATGAAACAAAATTTATTAGATATAAACTGCTGGCAACTGGCATCTGCCGTCCCTTGCCCTTTCTTTCTTTTCCAACTTCTGCTTTCATTGGCTTCTGCCTTCCTTTTGTTTTCACATTGCATTATCTCTTTATCTTAGGTGAAAAATTCATCGGACCAAGACTTTTATCTTGGGAGAAAGATTCAACAGACTAAGATTTTATCCTCTTATCTTAGGTCAAAAATTCATCAGACCAAGACTTTTATCTTGGGAGAAAGTTTCAACAGACTAAGATTGTATCATTCTCCGATACTTGCTTCATTCACCTTTCAACTTGCCTTATTCATCTTCAAAAACAATTGTATTCACCTTCATGCTCTTCTTATGACTATCCGATGACAGAAAATTTTTCCTGCCCCAGTTTGACAATATCTTTTGCCTTTTCAACTTCTACTTTCATTGACTTCGGCCTTCCTTTTGTTTTCACATTTCATTATCCTTTCATCTTAGGTGAAAAATTCATCAGACCAAGACTTTTATCTTGGGAGAAAGATTCAACAGACTAAGATTGTATCTCACTGGACTATGTCCATTTCAATGTAATCTCGGGAGGATTATCCATCGGACTGAGTTTATGACTCCAGGAGATAACTCTTCGGACTGGGTCTATTCATTTGCATGGTCTCGGGAGGATTATCCATCGGACTGAGTTTATGACTCCAGGAGATAACTCATCAGACTGGGTCCATTTGCAATTCAGACTTTCTTAAGTCTTTCAATTTCAATAATCTTTCCTTTCTTTTTCGGCTTTTGCCCTTTCTTTCTTTTCCAACTTCTGCTTTCATTGGCTTCTGCCTTCCTTTTGTTTTCACATTGCATTATCTCTTTATCTTAGGTGAAAAATTCATCAGACCAAGACTTCTATCTTGGGAGAAAGATTCAACAGACTAAGATTTTATCCAATTCATCTTAGGTGAAAAATTCATCGGACTAAGACTTTCGTCTTAGGAGAAAGTTTCAACAGACTAAGATTGTATCATTCTCCGATACTTGCTTCATTCACCTTTCAACTTGCCTTATTCATCTTAAAAAACAATTGTATTCACCTTCATGCTCTTCGGATGACTATCCGATGACAGAAAATTTTTCCTGCCCCAGTTTGACAATATCTTTTGCTCCTGTTTCAAAGCAAAGAAAACTCTGTCAGTTTAAAAATGCGGTGGTTGGTTGTGGCCTTGAACTTCCCGCTTGAATGCTTGGCATGTTCACCGACTATCCATTTTCACTTCTTCTTTGTTCAAAATCCGCCTCTCTTTAGGCATGTATGTTCTTCCATTCTTGACGGATCTCACAATTCCGATCTTGAAGTCTATGATTTCTTCAATGATTTCATTGGACAACCTTGGGGTGTTTTCTTGACTGGCTCTTTCTTTTGTCAGGATACACTCCCCTATTTCCATTTGTTATATTTTCTCGAATTGGCACTTGGCCGACCTTTGCGTCTTGCATGAACCCCAAACATTTTTAATTATTACCCGCTTCATTGCACATGTTGCTCTTTTGGCTTAAAGCATTGGCCTTGTCTTTTCCCGACTTACGACAATTGTCGTGTTGGCCAAATCCCATCTTGTGCAATTGGAAAGCTTGGTGGCAAATTTTGAAATCATTTCTATACTTGTTATGACCCAACAGACTCACTAAGATGGAGGGTAAAACAAGGTACAAAGGATAGAAAGAAAGGAAAACATAATTCCTAACAAGAAACCTACAGAAGAATGACCTATCGGATTTTGAATACCGATTCTAGCGACCTTGACATGCACTTTTGGCCTTCTCCGTATAGCAAATTTGATGTTCAACTCTTGTTGCAAGCTCTGCCGTGAAACCGGTCTTCAACACTTCATTTCTTTGATCTGATCCTTAGTCGACTTGTAGTGCCCATAGGGTTTTCACCATCAAGCCTCTCTCGTTTGCTCTTTCTTTCTCTCGACTCACCGTTGCCTTACGGTGCCCGTGCGGGTTTTCACCGATAAGACTCTCTCATTTTGATTTCTCTCATCTTGGAGTCTCGTGGTGGTTCTCATCATCTTGAATTCTTCATTCTCCTTTGTTCGGACTGGAGTGTTGCCCTTGATGTGATTCACCTTTGCTCGTTTGACTCGGCATTTCTTGACAATTGGTCGGAAGGTCTTCCTTTGGACCGTAATGCAGGCTTTTGGATGGGGTTTAGAAAGAAAGGATATAAAGGCTCAAATTATTTTAACCGTGGGTTAAATATTTACAACTTCCAGAATCTTATTTATTCAACAACCATAACTTCTGCCCTAGTTTCCTTCTTGGGGGATTTTTTGGATTTTTCCTTTATTGTGATTGAACCTCAGTGAGGCTGCCTACGTACCATTTCGGGATCAAGTCAAACGTACTTCAGACTACGTCCATATTCATTGTTGCATCTTGACTTCTCCCGATTTTTTTTCTTTTATTTTCTTTTTTTTTCTTTTTTTTTTTTCTCTTTTTTTTTTCTTTTGTTTCTCCATTTGATTTCCCCGCTCAATCCTCAATTTTTGTTGTTGATTCCGAAAGAGGGATATGAAAGAAAATATAATATGGCTCAAAGGGGTAGCAATGGACGAAGTGTTTGGATAGCCGAATAAAATGCCTTCGTCGTTCCAATCTTCAAAACCTACCAAGTACAAACTACACAGTTAAACACCTTTGATTGATTCACATAATGACTCTTAGTGCCATTGGGCAACAATCCCGATACCACGAATGGTTCCTTTAACCTTGGGGTACTCTTGCCTTTGGCTTTAAACCGATGATGCATTTCCACGGCATTTCTTTATGTTACGCTTTCCCTAATGTTCACTTGATTCCGGCTTCACAGTATTCCAATATTTTCATTTCTTGCGAGTATCATTACATCTTCAACATTGCTTCATTGTTAAATTGACTTTTAAAATCAAGCCGAGAATTATGTGCATGTCATGTTGCTAAGGTCAGTATGAGAAGAACTGTAAAGTGATTAGAAATGGAATGACTAGAAATGACGGGAAACGGAGAGTTGTATTAAACTGATGGATTGAAACAACAAAACGAACAACAAAACTAACAAACTAGACTAGAATTACAAACCTAGACAGCACTAAACAAATTTATTACTATACAAAGCAAAGTGGAAAGATAGAAGGGTTTTGACTCTCAAGACAACGTCCGGATTACAACCCTGAAATAACCGAGGCAAAAGAGATGACACCAAAATATACCACCAAAACTCCAAGAGACGGAGCGCCTTCCCAATTGACAAGCATGGCATCCTAGCCACTGAATTCTGCATTAATGTTGCCAATATCACTTTCTGTTTCAATATCTTCAACTTCAGTTGACCTCCCAAGAAGATTTTCATCACCCACGTCACTGGGCATCATTCCCACAAAATGTGCTCCGTTATGTGCAGGTAAAGGATTCTGTGCAATGTTTTGGATGCCACTGCCTTGGACCGCAATTATTCCTTTCCGAATCATTCTTTCTATCTCTCTTTTCAAATCCCGACAACTTTCAACATCGTGCCCCAGGGCATTGGAGTGGTATTCACACCTTTTGGATGAGTCAAAACTTCTCGCACGTCGGTCCGCCCGATTTGGAGGGATGGGTGCAATCACGCCACGTCGTTTTAGCTTCTCAAACAAGCTTGCATAGGACTCTCCGATTGGTGTAAAATTATCTTTCAACTCATGTTCCTTTCCATACCCCTGGCTTGGATGTGGGTTATAAGGTATTTGAAAATTTTGCGGAGGCTGGTAAAGATTTTGTGATGTTCGGGCTCGCTTTCTTGGGTGTTTTGAGGATTGAGCAACATACTTGACTGGATCAACAGAGTATGGAGGGTTCTGAGGCGGGTAGTAATGCTTAAGAGGGTCATGGAAAACTTGATGAGGTTGTGTATACCTTTGAGATGTTCTCATAGGACCTTTTCTCGACCCTGATGTCATCATGACTTCGTCGTCCCTCCTATTCACATCACTGAATTCACTTTGGACATCCTGAGCCGCATTTTTGAGAGCTGCTTGACTTATAATTTTGCCTGTCTTAAGACCATCTTCCACCATTTCTCCCATTTTGATTATTTCTTCAAAGGAGTGACCAACTGCAGATATCATGTTTTGAAAGTAATCCGGCTCTTGAGCCTGAAGGAAAACAGTGGCCAACTCGTGATCATTCGTGGGTGGCTTAGCTCTCGCTGCCTGCTCTCTCCATTTGATGGCATATTCCCTGAAACTTTCAGTTGGGTTCTTTTTCAGTTTAGAAAGGGAAATGCGATTTGGGGTGGCGTCAATATTGTATTGAAACTGTTTGATAAAGGCTTGTGCCAAATCATCCCAGACGTGCCAACCAGATGCGTCCTGATCCCAAAACCATTCAGATGCTACTCCCGAGAGACTTTCCCCAAAATAAGCCATAAGTAATTCTTCATTTCTTCCCACACCTCTCAATTGGTTGCAATACCTTTTCAGGTGGGCTATGGGGTTTCCCCGTCCATCATACTTTTCCAATTTGGGAACCTTGAAACCAGGCGGCAAGTGGACATCGGGGAACATACAAAGATCTCTGAAGGCAACACTCTTTTGACCTGCCATTTCTTGCATGTTTTTCAGCCGTTGTTCTAATCTCTTCAATCTTTGGGCCATTTCTTCCTGTACATTATTTCGGGTAAGCTTCTCGACGTTTGCAGGAAGGTCAAACGAGTACGAGTGGTACTCGGGAGAGTGGTACTGTTCTTGTTGTATAGCAGATTGTGACTCATGAGAAGGCTGTCCTTGGCCATCGGCCCACATTTTGGTCATTTGTTGTTTCGATGCTCCGTTTTCCTCAACCATAGTAGACCCTTGTTGAATTTTCTGACCCTGAGTCTCTTGAGCACTCGTAACAGCTTCGATGTCGGTTATCATTTTCCTTGAATCTTGTTTACCACAACCAACCACCTCAACTTTCTGGATTAACAAAACGATACCACCATGTTAGCGTTAAGGTATTCCGCTTATTGATTTCCCTTCTTTTTTTTTCTTTTTTTTTGCTATTTTCTTTTCTTTTTTGCCTTTTTATGGGTTTTTTTCTTTTTGTAGTTTTTTTCATTTTTTTCATTTTTTTCTTTTTTGGTTATGGAAATGGTCGAATCCTATGTGGATTGCCTACGTATCATGACCCCGCATGAATCAGACCGAGTGTAGTTCTTGCAAATTAATGCAAGAAATAAAGAGATGTTTATTTGATTTTTTTTTCTTTTTCTTTGAAGGAAAATTATAGAAACCGATTCCAACTACAAACTTGTGTAGGAGATTTCTACAAGAATAAGAATATTTTTGGTGTCAATTATGACTATTTTCTACAAAATTGGCCACATAATGGCTTATTTGACAAAATGACTATTTTTGCAAAATTTATTTAAGAAAGATAAACTTGAAAATTTTTTTTTATCCTGTGGCTCATAGGGCATCGTTCGGCATCACTATAAACCAACACAAGGCTATTTTTCATAAATTGGCCATGTAATGGCTTGTTTAGGCAAAGTGGCTCTTTTTGCAAAATTTTATTTAAGAAGATGCAAATTCAAAAATTTTTATCATGGGGCCTATGGGGCATCGTTCAGCACCGACACAGGCCAACACAAGACTAAGGAAGTTAAAAATGCAAAAATGTGGCTATTTCAGCAAAAACCCGGCCATGTAATGGCTTATTTGATAAAATGGTTATTTTTGAGAAGTTGAGCGATGACTCAAACTTGATTTTGCGGATACGGCCTTTCAACGTTTCCGCGAGGGAATATTTCAAGGCTATGCCCGCAAATTATTTAAAATGACTCAAAGTAGCTATTCTTGCAAAAACGGCCTTCCGGCGTCCTTTTGAGGGACATTCGGCTTATTTTAAGCAAGAATAGCATCACCCGATTTATTTATAACAAAATCAAAAATTTGACATTTTTTGGTTATTTTTGCAAAACGGGTGTGAACCGGACTTGATTTTGAGGCTTTGGCCTTGCAACATTTCCACAAGGAATATTTCAAGGCTGTGCCCGCAAATTATTTAAAATGACTCAAAGTGGCTATTCTTGCAAAAACGGCCTTCCGGCGTCCTTTTGAGGGACATTCGGCTTATTTTAAGCAAGAATAGCATCACCCGATTTATTTATAACAAAATCAAAAATTTGACATTTTTTGGTTATTTTTGCAAAACGGGTGTGAACCGGACTTGATTTTGAGGCTTTGGCCTTGCAACATTTCCACAAGGAATATTTCAAGGCTGTGCCCGCAAATTATTTAAAAAGATTCAAAGTGGCTATTTTTGCAAAAACAGCCTTCCGGCGTCCTTTCGGAACATTCGGCTATTTTCAAAAATAGCGTCAACTTTGATTTTATTGACAAAATTAAACACACATTTTTTTTGTTTTTTTTTATAGGGGTGGTTGGACCCGATGAGGGTTGCCTACGTATCCCACCTAATGGCGAGAATCAAACCTGCGTAGTTCGGTCAGATTATTTGACCAATTATTTCAACAAAATTGTTCTACCTATTTTTCAAATTTTCTTTTTAAGCAATCGACAATATTTCGATATCTAAAATTTCTCTCTTTTTGTTTTCAGGAATTTAGCCAATCGGCATAATAGGACAAATAAATGCAACATATAACATGCTCGGTCTTTTGGTTACCGGGTCACCTGTCCTAGACGGACCCAACCCCTGTGTTGAGTCCCCTAAGTCGGATATGATGCAAATAAACGTCCTAAATCTAGGCTCAATATCCTGAAGTTTTCATTGGTAGTAGACTGTGTACCCGGCGGACAACTCGGATCGAGGAGGGGGCTACGTACTACGGACCCGCGGGATCGTCCGGCTTTGTATCTTTTCCGGCCTCTATTTCTTATTTGGGTATGTCACTAACAGAAAGGGGACTCTCAACCAGTAAGCACGTCCCCGAAGGTAAGAAGAGAAGGGTTTTCGGCACAGTTTTATATATACAGTTCACGCAATATCAAAGCGGTAAACATGTAGCACATTAATCAAAATATATAATAAAATCGGATATAAGCAAAAACAACAATTTAACTGAGCTCGAATTCTTAAACCCTGAACCGAAGTTCTGGGTTACTTATCCCCAGCAGAGTCGCCAGAGCTGTCACACCTCCTTTTTTCACACACATAACGTAAAAACGTAAATGTGCCACTGTTTAATATTACACCCCGAGAAGGGATATAATAATAATCAGAGAAGGAGTTTTTCCACTTAAAGGACAGTCGGAACGGGATCAATTTATTTAATTATTCAGAGTCGCCACTTGGGAAAATAATGGTGTCCCAAGTCACCGGTTTAATCCCGAACCGAGGAAATTTATGACTATGTATTACAGTCTGCGAAACTAGAAACCTGGATAAGGAATTCTGTTAACCCGGGAGAAGGTGTTAGGCACTCCCGGATTCCGTGGTTTTAGCACGGTCGCTCAACTGCAATTTTTGTTTCTATCTGATTTCTCTATATATTTTAACTATGTGCTTTTAATATTCCGCTTTTAATTTTAGAAGAATTGCGACGTCACGAAAACACATTTCGAGTCACACCGCAACCAGTACGCCTGTGACTTTAATGTATTTCAGTTTCGCCGAGAGTAAGATTTGGGTCACATAAATGCGCACCCGTGATTAGGAAGGTATTGTTATTAACTAACGCGCTTAAAGATTCTACGTGTTTACAATTTTGCGAGGGCCATGAAAATTTGCTAAATGGCACGCCTCGAATTCCAAAAGAAAAACATTCAACTAAAAGAAGGCCATGGGATTGTTGCCGTTTCCCTCAAGCCACAGGCATGACCTGCATTTCACTGGTTCTTGTTCAAGCTATGATGTCCACAAACGGAAACTCAAAACACTATCGACTAAAGTACTCGTCTAGAGTCCACTAATTTTCATCATTATCGTCGTGTAACATTATTAACAAAGATTAGTTTCTGAGACTCACATGTCCGAAACATTCTCAAAACTTGAATTTGACCTCATACTATGCTCTGCCACGAGTTTAGCAAACAATGAGGATTCGTTCTCTAACAACCTGACTGGAATGTCGTATTCAGCAATGAGCCCATGATCTAATAGTAGGACCATATCACTGTCAAGCACAGATTGAATCCTATGAGATTTACCTGGGGATACTAGGTAGTTTAACAACACCTGCTTAGCATCAATCTGTCCGAAATAACCCACATCAAATCATAAAGCGAAAATTTGGGAAGCTCTTAAACCGGTGAACCTTAATAAGCAAACAGCTAAATCCAAACAAGAACCACTTTGAACAAATGTGGATTTGACAACTTGACCATCATATGACATAGCAATGTGAAATTTTGCAGAAAGTCGAGCAACGTGCAAACAAGTTTAATAATCAAGGTGCTTTTTTTTCACTTTTTCTCAAATGACTTTAAAGGACCTTAAATCGTGTCAGTAGAACCACGAGATGCACGGATATGCACTAGCAACTATATAATGCAACAGAGATAACTAGTCTTACCTTTCTACAGCCTACGGAGAACCCAACAAACAAATTAATAAAAAGATGGCCAAACGGAAACCAAATGATGCATCAAAGAGAAGTACAAATTATCTTGGATCTTTAAATGCAAGATAAATGTTTATCTGCTAGAAAACTCAAGCTGCACTACATTTCCTACTTCAGCTATAAGAGTGATGAAGGCTGAATGAAACAGCACAACCAAACAAATATTATATGACATCATTCAAAATCTCAAGTTTGTTCGCCCCTGTTTTCATCGCTTGAATTAGACATAAGCTTTTGTAACAATAATCAACTAGTATTCAAGCATAAAGAGATGGGTTGTTGTATTTCATTTTTAGTGGATTTTGTTGCATGGCCTTCTGGAAAGAACATGGTATAGGAATAGAAACAATAGAGTGTACCCTTTGTCAATTAGCAGTAAACAATAAGTCACAAACAAACTTCAATCAGTTACCACGGTGGAGTCATAACAGGAATCAAACTTCCAACTAATCATGAAGGCCAACAATACCTTATAACAATTGAGTTCTACCTTAAGATCACCAACAAACAGATTTGCTAATCAATGGCTGAATATGTTCTAATGCCAACAATCAGAAAATCAGCTTTTAAGTAAGCTCACTCCTAAAATACCAGTGCAGCAGTTACAACCAGAAACACTAGCTCAAATCATGTTCAGATCAAAATGAAATAGAAGAGATTAGAAGTAACCTGAGATTAGCTTTCCGGTTAATTGAAATGCAGCAATTACACGGAGTGAAACGAAGCGACAATTACAGTCGGAAGTCGACACAACTTCAAAGAAATCAGTAAGAATCAAACCGGAAAACCAACGGACAGTACCCGACGTCTCCGGCAACCTCAAATTTGTTCGAACAAGCTGATTGCGCGAAGCTTCGATTAATTACGTTTGGAATCCAATACAAATGAATCCGGCCTTGAAATTAGGAATAACAACAACTGAGAAATAGAAACTAGCAGTCGCGACGGCAAACACCAACACGAGCAAAATTTAATTCATCTCCGTTGATATCAGAAGAAACAAAAGCTTTGAAACCCAAATGACCCGAACATTGACTCGACGCCTACGACGACCTCAAATCTGCCTGGAAATTAGGATTGAACCTCAAACAACGCTCATTTTCTGGAACGCAGTCCTAGCTAATTCATGACTGGAGTATCATTTTGAAATATGGAAGATGCAAAAAAAACCGAATCGCCATAAAAATGGCTATCGAATGAATAAAAACCAGAACAGGGGGGGTCGCCTAGGTTCTTCACGATGTGTGCGTGTGTGACTTTTCCGAAGAAGAAGATGGGCGTCTGGATTTTTTGTGGTGATTTTCTGTTCAAGGCCCCGTCCCCTCCGTGTGTGCTCTGTTTGTTCTTAAGAATGGAGAGCATGTAAAACCATTGGAATCCAAGAATGGAGAAAGGAGCACGTTATTTCCGTGTCTCTAAGGGGAAGGGGTTTGGACCGGGTCAGGGGAATGGGCTTGGACGCATGGGGTGTTTGGACCATGATTTCGGGCAGCTTGGCCCAACCGCTTTTTTTCAATGTATTTTCCTTTTACTTTGTGCTTTGTATTTTATTTTTTGTATGTATTTTTTGTATTGCATCCCAATTATTTTTTGTATTTTTGTATGAATTTTCATGCTGTATTTTTGCTTTATTTTATGATTTTATTAAATTGTTAAACTAATTAATTCCTAAAATTTATTTGATATCTATTTTATAGTAATTCTCAATTAAAACATTAAGATGCTATTTTTATTTTTCTTTAATTGTTCTAAAATGAATTAATACCTACTAGCAAAATTAATTTCCTAAATGCAAATGCATATTTTTTGTATTTTTTATATGAATTTTCATGCAAATAATTAATACGAATTGTAAAAATAAGGAAAAATTATTTATTTTGAATTTATGGGAATAACTCATATGTAGGGTAAAAATCACGTGCTCACAGCTGCCCCTCTTTGCTCGGGAACACGAATTTTAGATTGCCATGCCAAGACTGTGACTTTAGCCCTGCCGAATTCGCCTCGTATAGAGTGGAAAGGAATTTCAGGTCATACTAGCCGTAATGTTATTTCTTATGTTAAAGCTCGGCGTATGGTTGGAAAGGGATGCTTGGCTTATTTGGCCTATGTCCGTGATTCTAGTGCTGAGGTTCCTTCTATTGACTCTGTGCCTGTGGTTCGCGAATTTCCTGAAGTATTTCCTTCAGACTTGCCAGGTATGCCGCCCGATAGGGACATTGATTTTTGCATTGATTTGGCTCCGGGCACTCAGCCCATTTCCATTCCCCCATACCGTATGGCTCCGCCAGAGTTAAAAGAATTGAAGGAACAGTTGCAGGATTTACTTGAAAAGGGTTTCATTAGGCCCAGTGTTTCGCCGTGGGGTGCACCTGTATTATTTGTAAAGAAGAAAGATGGTTCGATGAGAATGTGCATTGACTATCGACAGTTAAACAAGGTGACTATCAAAAATAAATATCCACTTCCACGAATTGATGATTTATTTGACCAGCTTCAGGGTGCCAAGGTATTTTCAAAGATAGATTTGAGATCTGGCTATCATCAGCTGAAGATTAGGGCATCCGATGTCCCTAAGACAGCGTTCCGCACTCGGTATGGACATTATGAATTTCTGGTCATGTCTTTTGGGTTGACAAATGCTCCAGCAGCTTTTATGGAATTAATGAATCGGGTGTTCCGGCCTTATTTAGACTTGTTTGTAATAGTCTTCATTGATGACATATTAATATATTCCCGCAGTCAGGAGGAGCATGCGCAACATCTCAGAGTGGCCTTACAGACTCTGAGAGATAGCCAACTATATGCAAAATTTTCAAAGTGTGAATTTTGGCTAAGTTCAGTTGCATTCCTGGGTCATATTGTGACGGCAGCAGGTATTCAGGTTGATCCGAAGAAAATTGAGGCAGTCAAGAGCTGGCCTAGACCGACATCAGCCACGGATATTCGGAGTTTCTTGGGGTTAGCGGGCTATTATCGCCGATTCGTAGAAGGATTTTCGTCTATTACAACCCCACTGACCAGATTGACCCAGAAGGGTGTTCAATTTGAATGGTCCGATGAATGTGAGGCGAGCTTTCAAAAGCTCAAGACAACCTTGACCACAACACCGGTATTGGTTTTACCCACAGGTACGGGACCTTATATTGTTTATTGTGATGCTTCCCGTATTGGGCTTGGTGCAGTGTTAATGCAGGATGGCAAGGTTATTGCCTATGCTTCGAGGCAGTTGAAGATTCATGAGAAGAACTATCCAGTGCATGATCTAGAATTGGCGGCGATTATTCACGCATTGAAGATCCGGAGGCATTATTTGTATGGTGTAGCATGTGAAGTATACACCGATCATAAGAGTCTTCAGTATTTGTTTAAGCAGAAAGAGTTGAATATGAGGCAGAGAAGGTGGCTAGAGTTGCTAAAAGACTATGATGTTACTATTTTATATCACCCAGGTAAGGCCAATGTGGTGGCCGATGCATTGAGTAGAAAGTCTGCCAGCATGGGTAGTCTTGCATATATTCCGGTCAGTTAGAGACCATTAGCCATAGACGTCCAGGCATTAGCCAACCGGTTCGTGAGATTGGACATTTCTGAGCCTAGCAGGGTGTTAGCCTGCACGGTCGCTCGTTCTTCTTTATTAGAGCGTATCTGTGAGAGGCAATTTGATGATCCTCATTTGTGTGAGTTGAGAGATACAGTACAGCGGGGAGGTGCCACACAGGTAAATCTAGATGATGATGGGATATTGAAATTGCAGTGTCGAGTTTGTGTGCCCAATGTCGAAGGTATTCGAGAGTTAATCTTAGCAGAGGCCCACAGTTCGCGGTATTCTATTCACCCAGGCGCCGCGAAGATGTACCAGGACTTACGGCAGGCACTATTGGTGGCGGAGGATGAAGAAAGATATCGTTGCGTATGTCGCTCGGTGTCTAAATTGTCGGCAGGTGAAATATGAGCACCGGAGACCTGGTGGTGTATTCGAGAGGATTGAAATTCCCGAGTGGAAATGGGAGCGGATCAGTATGGACTTTGTTACTGGACTTGCTTTGACTCGGAGGAAATTTGATGCTATTTGGGTCATTGTTGATAGGTTGACCAAGTCGGCACACTTTATTCCAGTATCTGTCTCCTACTCGTCGGAGAGGTTAGCGGAGGTTTACATTAGGGAGATTGTTCGTCTCCGTGGAGTGCCAGTATCTATTATCTCTGATCGGGGTACGCAGTTTACCTCGCGGTTCTGGAGAGCGGTCCAGCAGGAGTTAGGCACCCAGGTTCAGCTGAGTATAGCTTTTCATCCCCAAACGGATGGTTAGTCCAAGAGGACTATTCGGATTCCAGAGGACATGCTTCGAGCGTGTGTTATTGATTTTGGAGGTTCGTGGGACCAGTTTCTGCCATTAGCAGAGTTCGCCTACAATAACAGTTACCAATCTAGCATCCGGATGGCTCCGTATGAGGCGTTATATGGTAGGCGATGTCGATCACCAGTTGGATGGTTTGAACCGGGAGAGGCTCAATTGTTGGGTACAGACTTAGTTCGGGAGGCCTTGGATAAGGTCAAGACTATCTAGGAGAGATTGCGTTCAGCCTAGTCCAGAGAGAAGACTTATGCGGATCGTAAGGTTCGAGATGTAGATTTCATGGTTGGTGAGTGAGTGTTGCTCCGAGTGTCGCCTATGAAGGGCGTGATGAGGTTCGGGAAGAAGGGCAAGCTCAGCCCTAGGTATATTGGCCCATTTGAGATTCTAGACCGAGTGGGAGGGGTGGCTTACAGACTAGCTCTGCCGCCTAGCTTATCAGCCGTACATCCGGTTTTTCATGTATCTATGCTTCGGAGATACCACGGCGATCCCACACATGTGTTAGACTTCAGTACTGTACAACTGGACAATGATCTATCCTACGAGGAGGAGCCGGTGGCCATTCTAGACCGAAAGGTTTGATAGTTGAGGTCGAAGAGTTATTCTTCTGTGCGTGTTCAGTGGAGAGGTCAGCCTCCTGAGGCATCGACCTGGGAGTCCGAGTCCGATATGCGGAGCCGCTACCCACATTTGTTTCCTGACTCAGGTACTTCTTTCTTTTGTTCGTTCGAGGACGAACGGTTGTTTTAGAGGTGGAGATTGTGACGACCCAAAGGGTCATCACTTGTTTTATTAATCATTCCGAGCTTTTGAGGTCTTGAAAACCTCATTTATAGTTGCCTCGATTTGCGTGCACGGTCCGGGCACAAAGCTGGAAAATATTTATGTTGAAATATGTGAAATATGTGAAAAAGTAGAAGAATTTTGATATTAATATTGATATGGTTGACTTTGGTCAACATTTTTGGTAAACGGACCGGATCCGTGATTTGACTATTTCAGAAAATCCGTAGAAAAATATGGAACTTGGGCATATGTCCGGAATTGAAATCCGAGGTCTAGAACCCCAGTAAAAGAATTTTTCTGTTAAATTGTTTTCTGAAAATGTTTAAGGAAAATGAAACTGAATTTTGATTAAAAAGTACTGGTATCGGGCTCGTATTTTGGTTCCGATGCCCGGTACAAGTCATATATATTGGTTAAGCGCTTCTTGTAAAGTTTGGTTGAAAACGGACGTCGTTTGACGTGTTTCGGCCTTAAATTGGAAATTTTGGAAATTATGAAAATTGAAAGAATTCTTGAGTTTTAAGGCTCAATTCATTGATTTTGATGTTATTTCGGCGATTTGTTCGCTCGAGCAAGTTCGTATGATGTTATTGAGTTAGTGTACATATTTGGTTTGGAGCCTCGAGGGCTCGGGTGAGTTTCGGATAGCCATCGGGGTGGTTTTAGACTTGGAAAAAACTGCAGAAAATCTGCAGCAGACATTCCTTCTTCGCGTTCGCGTCCACCTGGTCGCGTTCGCGAAGGCTTCTCTTTCCTCTTCTACGCGTTCGCGTCCTTAGGATCGTGTTCGCGTACAACAACATGGACCCCAGCCTTTTTCCTCTACGCGTTCGCGTGAAGGCTCCCGCGTTCGCGGAGCCTGGCCTGCCTCTTCTACGCGTTCGCGTACGGCACCACGCGTTCGCGTAGGCCAAATTGCAATCCCCAGAATTTTCTTCTTCGCGTTCGCGTCAAGCCCCACGCGAACGCGATGTGTAAAACTTCTTCTTCATCGCGAACGCGATCGGGGTGTCGCGAACGCGATGAACAAACTCATGCCCAGTGAATTTAAGACAGAAAACAGAACAGAAACGGGATAAAAATCCCATTTCTGTTCAACTCTCTTCTCCACGGCTCCTTGGACGATTTTTGAGCGATTCTTCATCAAACTTCTTGGGTAAGTGATTCTTAACTCGTTTTCTTCATTTTCCATCAATATTATTTGAATTCCTAAGCCTAATTAGGTGTAAATGGGTAGAAAAATTGAGAATTGGGTATAGTAAGGGTTTTCAAAGAATTTGCGATCTAGAACTCGTTTTGGAGTCGAACTTAAGAACAAATTGTATATTTGAACTCATGGAAGATTGGGTGAACTTATTTTGGTTCGAAACTTGAGTTTCGATTATGTGGGCTCGGGGTCGATTTTTACTATTCCGGGCAGAATGTTGTAAAAACCATATTTAGCAATATGAACTAGTTTGTTAAGTAGAATTGATGATATTAAATCAATTGTGTATAGATACGATTGGATTGGAGTCAAATTCAAAAGGAAAAGGCATTGCTACGGATTGAATCGTTCGTAAATTTTCGAGGTAAGTGTTTGTTCTATCCTAGCTTGAAGGAATAGGAATTTAGTTATGAATAAATTGTTGATTAAGAGTTATTGGTGTTATACCGGTAATGAAGATAAATTGTTGAAATTATTATCAATTATTGGTTTAAAACCGGTAATTATAAATATTGTTGATATAGAGATTATTGGCTAAATACCGGTAATTATAAATATTGTTGATATAGAGATTATTGGCTAAATGCCGGTGATATATATATATTTTATGAATTGGGATCGTGTGACGCGCCGACCACTTATAAAATTTATGTATTTGGGATCGTGTGGTACGCCGACCACAAAGTGACTTAAATCTTGGCATTGGCCATAGTTGCGGTAGCCTATTGATATATTTGGGAGCGGGTGGTACGCCTACCACAAGATATAATTACTGTGATAGTTGGGAGCGGGTGGTACGCCTACCACGAGATATGAAATGAGAGAGGAATTGAGATATGAAAGTAAGATTTATTCTGTTGATTAGATTATTCTGGATATCGTGAGTTATTGACTGTTATTTCAGAGCAGAGTATTTCCTTATAAATGTATTGTATATATATATATATATATATTGCAACTCTACAGGTATATATATATATATATATAACATGATATATATATATATATATATATATTATATTGCAACAATTGTAGATAAATAGTAGATAAATTGTAGCATGTTTATTTATTTTTAAGCTTTTGTGTTTTTGTGTTTTTGTGTTAAAAGTTTTGATGGGAGCTTGTTATTCCACTTCGTCTGTTTTGGAGCTAACTTGTGCGGAGGAGAAGATGTTTTTAAGTTATGTATATTGCTATACCTTTAAATTCAAGAAAGTATGATTTTATTGTATTTAAAGAGGCGTGAATTTGCAGCTTGTATTTTATTTCAGACAATTATGTGTATTATTCTTAGAAGTTCGTGAGTATTGTGACACCGGTCTTGGGTAGTGTATCATGTTTGGGTTTCTTTATCATATTTGACTAAGTCTTCCGCTGTAATTTATATGTTTTAATAATAAGTCTTAATAAGAATTTGTTAATTAATGGAGGTGTAATTAATATTTGGCTTGCCTAGCTTCCATTTAGTAGGCGCCATCATGACCCCCGATGGTGGGAAATCCGGGTCGTGACATGTCCATATATTCTGGAGTTCTTCTTCCGAGAAAGTCAGGATTACATACTTCATACAAAGTCCAAGAGATGCAAAATACTGCATTATCCTTGTCTACTTTTGCGGAGATTACGAGGTAGCTGCCAGCGTCCGCAGAGCTTGTTTTCTCCTTCTCTATCATCTTGTTGATTTCCTACTTGCCTAGACTTGATTGTATTAGGATGCTATTCTGTAGAGGCTCGGTCTCGTGACACCACGATATGTTTGGGACCGTATTTTGTATGTTTTACGTTTCGGTTATCACCTGATATGATCATTTACTGTTTAAGTTTAATTTGATTAATAACTGGTTGGGTTAAGGGATAATATGGTCGGGCTTGCCTAGCATTGTGTTGGGCGCCATCACGACCAGGGTTTAGGTCGTGACAAGTTGGTATCAGAGCCTAGGTTAACAGGTCTCGTGAGTCGTGAGCCGGTTGGTAGAGTCTCGTGGATCGGTGCGGGGATGCCTGTACTTATCCTCGGGAGGCTGCAAACCTATTTAGGAAAAGTTTCAATTCTTGGAATTCTTGTCGTGCGATTACTTTTGACTTGATCTGAACTTTGACATTCTATTCTCTCGCAGATGGCGAGAACTCGATCATCCGGACGTGGAGGACGACCACCACTACCACCTGCTAGAGGCCGTGGACGCGGTCGTGGTCGTGGCGGAGTTAGGGCAGCTGAGGCAGTGCCAGGCTGACCCACAACCTCCAGTTACTGAGGCTCCAGCAGTACCAGTTCAGGCACCAGTTGTGCCCATTGTTATTCCGGGTCTACAGGAGACCCTGGCACAGATATTAGCGGTTTGCAATGACCTTGCACAGGCAGTTTCATCTTCCACCACAGCACCTACATCAGGGACTGGGGGTGGCCATCAGACCCCCCCTCGCACACACTCTAGATCCAGCAGTGCAGGGCCTGCAGACACTTGAGGCTTCTCCAGTTCAGCAAGTTGTCACAGTACAGCTAGCTGTTCAGGTTCAGGGGACACGGTCCCAGCTATGCCCGACGATGAGCAGCGTCGTCTTGAGAGATTCAGCAGGTTATCTCCTCCTATTTTGAGTGGTGCTCCGGTCGAGGACGCCCAAGGTTTTCTGGACACGTGCCGTCGGATGCTCCGTACGGCAGGGATCTTGGAGTCCAGTGGTGTATCCTTTACTACCTTCCAGTTCCAGGGACCAGCCTTCGCTTGGTGGGAGGCTTATGAGCGCCATAGACCGGCAGGGGCAGCACCATTATCATGGCGAGAGTTCTCCACTATGTTCTTGGAGAAGTGGATACCTCAATCCCAAAGAGAGGAGATGCGTAGACAGTTTGAGGGGCTTCGCCAGGGAGACATGTCTGTGTCGGAGTATGAGGTCAGATTCACAGAGTTATCCAGATATGCATCGTGGTTGGTTCTTACTGACCGGGAGAGGATCAAACATTTTGTAAATGACCTTATTTATCCTATCCGTATTTTGATGACTCGAGAGATGGTTCTAAGTCACTCTTTTGAGGATGCAATGGATATCGCTCGCGACATAGAGAGAGATCATCGCAGGGAGCAAGAGGAGAGGGAGGCCAAGAGGCCTCGAGGATCAGCTAGTTCTAGTGGCACTCGGACCGGAGGCCAGGGTCAGTAGCGCCGAGGTTGCTCTTTCAGATCTTCACAGCCAGCCCACTCAGATCATCGTGGGTCGTCTTTCGATCGACGTTATCAGGGTTCGCACCAGGGCCAGCCATCTCTCAGCGCTATGTCAGCACAGAGTTCATCACAGGCCCATCTGTCCAGGGTTCTTCCCGACCTAGTTCATCTGCTGGACACTCCGGTGTGAGGGTTCCTTATCAGTCCCAGCCCCTAACACCTGGGAGTTGCTTCGAGTGCGGAGAGTTTGGGCACATCCGCAGAGAGTGTCCCCATTTTGTTTCCAGGCCATATCAGCGGAGGGGACAACCCTCATCTTCTGGTCCTTCTACTTCAGCACCCGCCCCACCAGCTAGGGGTGAGGGTCAGGCAGCCCGGGGTCACCCTTGAGGGGGAGGCCGATCGGGTGGTCAGGCTAGATGCTATGCTCTTCAGGGCTAATCTGATGTACTTACTTCTAATGCTGTCATTACAGGTATTATTTTAGTCTGCCATAGAGATGCCTCAGTTTTGTTCGATCTTGGTTCTACTTATTCTTATGTATCTACATATTTTTCTCCTCGTTTGGGCACGGCCGAGGGAGTCTTGAGCTGCCGGTGCGTGTATCTACCCGGTGGGGAATACTATTGTTGTGGACCACGTATACCGGTCCTGTTTGGTCACTATTGGAGGTCTGGAGACCCGAGTAGACCTTTTGCTTCTCAGCATGATTGATTTTGATGTTATATTGGGCATGGACTAGCTATCTCCATGTCATGCTATTCTGGACTGTCATGCTAAGACGGTCACTTTGGCTATGCCGGGCATTCAGAGGATCGAGTGGCGAGGCACGACTGAGTATGTACCTAGCAGGGTAATATCTTTCCTCAAGGCCCGACGAATGGTTGGGAAGGGATGTCTCTCTTATTTAGCATTTGTGCGGGAGGTCGAGGCCCGGACTCCCAGTATTGATTCTGTTCCCATTGTGCGAGACTTTCCTGATGTGTTTCCCTCAGACCTGCCGGGCATGCCGCCGGACAGGGATATTGATTTTGGTATCGATTTGGTGCCAGGCACTCAGCCTATTTCTATTCCTCCGTATCGGATGGCACCAGCTGAGTTGAAGGAATTGAAGGAGCAGCTCCAGGAACTTCTAGATAAGGGGTTCATTCGGCCGAGTGTGTCGCCGTGAGGTGCACCGGTCCTGTTTGTTAAGAAGAAGGACGGATCCATGAGGATGTGTATTGACTACAGGCAGCTAAACAAAGTAACAGTGAAGAATAAGTATCCTCTGCCTCGTATTGATGATTTATTTGATCGGCTCCAGGGAGCTAGGGTGTTCTCGATGATTGATCTTCGTTCAGGCTACCATCAGCTGAAGATTAGAGAGTCTGACATTATGAAGACTGCATTCCGGACCAGATATGGTCACTATGAGTTCCTTGTGATGTCTTTTGGGCTAACCAACGCCCCAGCAGCATTTATGCATCTGATGAACAGTGTATTCGGGCCGTATCTTGATTCATTTGTGATCGTATTCATTGATGACATACTAGTCTACTCTCGTAGCCAGGAGGAGCATGCTCGGCACTTGAGTATTGTGTTGCAGAGATTGAGGGAGGAGAAGTTGTATGCCAAGTTCTCCAAATGTGAGTTATGGCTTGAGTCCGTGGCATTCTTAGGGCACGTGGTGTCCTGTGATGGTATTCAGGTAGATCCGAGGAAGGTCGAGGCAGTGCAGAGTTGGCCCAGACCGACCTCAGTTACTGAGATCCGTAGCTTTATGGGATTGGCGGGGTATTATCGCCGATTCGTTCAGGGGTTCTCTTCTATTGCTTCACCCTTGACTAGATTGACTCAGAAGGGTGTTCCTTTCTTATGGTCCGAGGAGTGCGAGGAGAGCTTTCAGAAGCTCAAGACAGCACTGACCACAGCACCAGTCTTGATTCTACCGACAGCTTCAGATTCTTATACTGTATATTGTGATGCCTCAGGAGTTGGCATTTGTTGTGTGTTGATACAAGAGGGTAGGGTCATTGCTTATGCTTCTCGTCAGTTGAAGCCCCACGAGAAGAACTACCTGTTCATGATTTGGAGCTAGCAGCCATAGTTCATGCTTTGAAGATTTGGAGGCATTACCTGTATGGTGTCTCCTGTGAGGTGTTCACGGATCATCGCAGCCTTCAGCACTTATTCAGACAGAAGGACCTTAATTTGAGACAGCGGAGGTGGTTGTAGTTGCTTAAGGACTATGATATCACTATTTTGTATCATCCGGGGAAGGCCAATGTGGTGGCCGATACCTTGAGTCGGAAGGCGGTTAGCATGGGCAGCCTAGCTTTCATCCCAGTTGGGGAGAGGCCATTTGCTTATGATGTTCAGGCCCCAGCCAATCGGCTAGTGAGATTAGATATTTCGGAGCCGAGTCGGGTGTTGGCTTGTGTTGTTTCTCGATCTTCCTTATATGATCGCATCAGGGAGCGACAGTATGATGACCCACATTTGCTTGTCCTTAAGGACAGAGTGCAGCATAATGATGTTAGAGATGTGACTATCGACAGTGATGGTGTTCTGAGGATGCAGGGCCGTATATGCGTGCCCAACGTAGATAGTTTGCGGGAGTTGATACTTGAGGAGGCACACGGTTCGCGGTACTCTATTCACCCAGGTGCCGCGAAGATGGTGGAGGAGAATGAAGATGGATATTGTTAGGCATGTAGCTAAGTGCCTCAATTGCCAGCAGGTCAAGTATGAGCATCAGAGACCGGGCGGTGTTCTTCAGCGTATGGTTATTCCCGAGTGGAAATGGGAGAGGATCACCGTGGATTTTGTTACTGGGCTCCCTCGGACAGCGAGGAAGTTTGATTCTGTATGGGTGATTGTTGATCGGCTGACTAAGTCCGCACATTTCATCCCAGTTAGTACTACTTACTCATCGGAGCGGTTGGCGTCGATCTTTATTCGGGAGATTGTCAGGTTGCATGGGGTCCCAGTGTCTATTATATCTGACAGAGGCACTCAGTTCACTTCTCAGTTTTGGAGAGTATTTCAGCGAGAGATGGGTACGCGGGTTGAGTTGAGCACCGCATTTCACCCCCAGACAGACGGACAGTCTGAGCGCACTATTTAGATCCCGGAGGATATGTTGCGGGCATGTGTGATTGACTTTGGTGGTTCATGGGATGAGTTTTTGCCACTTGCTGAGTTTGCCTACAACAACAGCTACCAGTCGAGTATTCAGATGGCCCCGTACGAGGCATTGTATGGCAGACGGTGTAGATCTCCCGTCGGATGGTTTGAGCCTGGTGAGGATAGATTGATAGGGACTGAGTTAGTTCGGGATGCTCTGGATAGAGCAAAGTTGATCCAGGAGAGGCTTCGCACAGCACAGTCTCGCCAGAAGAGTTATGCGGACCGTAGGGTTCGAGAGTTGTCTTTCATGGTTGGTGATAGAGTATTGCTGAAGATTTCACCCATGAAGGGTGTCATGAGGTTCGGGAGGAAAGGAAGTTGAGTCCCAGGTACATTGGTCCTTTTGAGATACTCAGGAGAGTTGGAGAGGTGGCATATGAGTTAGCCTTGCCACCCAGACGACCGGTTGGGTCGTTATAGTGTCTATGCTCCGGAAGTACATCGGGGATCTGTCTCATGTATTAGACTTCAGTACCAATGAACTTGATGGTGATCTATCATATGATGTGGAGCCTATTGCAATTTTGGGTCGCCAGGTAAGAAAATTGAGGTCGAAGGAGATTGCATCAGTTAAGGTTCAGTGGATAGGACGGCCCATGGAGGAGGCTACTTGGGAGGTCGAGCAGGAGATGCGGAGCAGATACCCTCAGCTATTTGAGTCTTCAGGTATGTTTCTTGACCCGCTCGAGGACGAGCGTTTGCTTAAGAGAGGGAGAATGTGACGACCTGACCCGTCGTCACGGGAATTACCACCCAGTTACCTTGCAATTACATATATTATGCTTTTAAAACAGTATTAGAGTATATCGGGTGAGTTAGGAGTGATTTGGATTGAAAATGAAACAAATAGCATGTTTGAAGAAAGCTTGAATATGGAAAGTCAACCAAGAGTTCACTATTGAGTTAGAGTGCTCGGAACCGGATTCTGATGATTCGACTAGTTCCGGGGGATCATTTATGACTTAGGAGAACAATCGGAATTGAATTCGGAGGTCCGGTGTAGTTTTAGGCTTGAATTGGCGAAGGTTGAATTTTGGCGAAATTCGGATGGTAGGTGATATTTTGATCCGGGGGTCGGAATGGAATTCCGACAATTTCTGTAGCTTCGTTATGTGATTTTGGATGTGTCTGCAAATTTTCAGGTCATTCGGACATCGTTTGATCGGGTTTTGGATTGAATGTTAGTTTTGAAAGTTTTGAAGAAATTTAGGCTTGAATTCGTGTAGAAATGGTGATTTTGATGTTTAGTGTGGTGTTTTTATGATTGGAACAAGTTCGTATCATGTTTTGGAGTATGTTGGTGGTTTTCGTTGGGGTCCCGGGGGTCTCGGGATGAATCCTGCGATCGCACTAGTGAGCATGCGATCGCGTAGGGTAATGGTGAAGGGGGAAAATTTTACCCTTCGCGATCGCGGAGATAGGGACGCGATCGCGTAAGGTCAAGAGCAGAAGCAACACGATCGCAGGGTCACGGACGCGATCGCGTAGAGTTAACCGGGTGGTCATCGCGATCGCATGAGCATCTACGCGATCGCGTAGAACAGAAATGGGGTCTAGGGAAAAATGTGCTACGCAATCGCAGGAAGAGGGACGCGATCGCGTGAAGCCGGATGTTTGTACATCGCGATCGCGTGAGGAGAGTCGCGATCGCGTGAGGCCGAAATTTTTGAACATCGCGATCGCGTGAGTAGAGTCGCGATCGCGTAGAACAAATAGGTCTGGCAGAGAATTTAATCACAGAACAGAGGGGTTACGGGTTCATTAACCCAAAACTCAATTTTGAGCCCTAGAGAGAGAAACTCACGGGAATTGCTGGTAATTCATCGGGGATTCGTCGGAGGTAAGTTTTGTGGCTTAATTGCATCATTTTAGCATGAAATCCTTGGTTAAATTTATGTAAATGGAAGATTAAAGGTGGGTTTGAGCCCTAGGCCTAAATTGAAGAAAAACACCGATTTGAGTGGGCAAATGGAGTCCGATTTTGGTAAATTTGATATGCCTAGACTCGTATTGAGACGAGGGTTCCGAATATGTAACTTTTATAATTTTTCGAGAAACGCACCAAAAGTCGAGTTTTGACAACTTGTGGGTTTTGATATAATTTGGGTTATTTCGAATGAATTGCGTGAAATTAGCATATATTGATGCATTCTCTATGATTTTGAGCGGATTTGGCATCCGAGGAGATTGATTTGCGAGGCAAGCGCAAGGCGGATTGAAGCTTCTACCGGTTCGAGGTGAGTGGTGATATTAAATAATGTACTGAGGGTTTGAAACCCCGTACTAGTACTTCACAGTGCTATGTTGAGATGAGACACGCGTTCTATGACGGGCGTGGTGACATTGTGATTGGGGGTTCGGACTTAGTCCTTCCAGGCTAATATAATTTCTCTGGGTCCATTTTTGCGAGTCAAAATTTTCAAATTCTTATCCTAAACAGCAAAGTGAAAAAAATATTCTGTATTTAATTCAGATCTTACTTCCTTGAAGAATTAGATTCTTACATGAAGATCTTGTTCTTTAGATAACTGCCACAAGTCCATAGTGGTGAAAGAATGACTATGAAATTATATTGATACGTCCACATATAATGTGGGAGACATGTCTACGGTTCTCACATCTTCTAATTGGTTAATTGTCACACCCCAATCCCGGTCATGATGGCGCCCAACACAACTGCTAGGCAAGCTCGACCATTTACACTCTCATCCTGAGCATGAAGCTCAAACCAATTACTTGAATATTATTATCAACAATAAAGCTAAAATCTTAATTGATAGATAGAAGCTAAACTGAATAATCTCCCAAAGACCTGGGGTCACGAGTCTAGAGCCTCTAAAACAAACTGGATAACAATGCCTGAAAAGAATACACAAGTCTAGGAATATATATATATATATATATATATATATATATATAAATAAATATGAAATAGGAAGAGAAGCCAGTAATACATGTGTGGATCGGGCTGCACGCCGCAGTATAATAGTGCTTGGGCCTAGGGAGCCCCTCCGAAGTCTGTATACACCCCCAGTGAGCGCCGTCGACGTTAAATGGAGCGGGCTGCGCGCCGCAGCGGTATATGTATTGGAGCGGGCTGCACGCCGCAGCATTATACTTAATCATATCCTATTATCTACTTAAATACTTATACATTATAGACATAGGTATGTGTCTTTATATGTTAAGATGGCTATACACCGTAGGGGTACGAGTGAGGGTTGGATCGGTGTAGAATCTTGTAGAGGTAAACGTGGATTGGAGATTTGAGCATTTCTATAGTGATGACGTACCTGTGAGGGTTGTCTTAGAACTGCTAAGTGATAGCACAGGAGTTCTTACCTTCAGTTGTTATTTATTATTGTTACTCACTGAGTTGAAATATACTCACCCCACTCCCCTGCACTTTCTGTGCAGATCCACAAGTGCCCGAGATCAGTTGAGACATTGTAGCTGCTGATTCTTGTCTACTTTTGCAGAGATTACGAGGTAGCTGCCAGCGTCCGCCGAGCTTGTTTTCTCCTTCTTTATCATCTTGTTGATTTCCTATTTGCCTAGACTTGATTGTATTAGGATGCTATTCTGTAGAGGCTCAGTTCTCGTGACACCACGACATGTTTGGGACCGTATTTTGTATGTTTTACGTTTCGGTTATCACCGATATGATTATTTGTTGTTTAAGTTTAATTTGATTAATAACTGGCTGGTTTAAGGGATAATATGGTTGGACTTGCCGAGCATTGTGTTGGGCGCCATCACGACCAGTGGTAAGTTTCTTAGAACAAACCTTGATGATTTGGAGGGAAACGAACCCCGATTTCGATAAATTTTATATGGCTAGACTCGTGAGAGTACGAGGGTTCTGAAAACGTAAAACTATTTCAATTTCGAGCCGATGGCTGGAGGGGTATTTTGGTCATTTCACCTATTTTTGCGTTGTAGCTTTAATTTTATTAGTATAATTAGTTACTTGCGATGTTATTTACACTATGTAATTGGTTTAAATAGATTTGGGCCACTCGGAGTCGAATACTCGTGGCAAGGGAGTCATTCTTAGCAGGTTTTGTACCGAGATAAGTGACTTGTCTAACCTTGTGTGGGGGATTTTCTCCCCTAGGATATATATGTATTGATTTAAATGCCTTTTACGAGGTGACGGGCGTGTAATTGCGCAAATTGTTAAAAAACCACTTTACTTGAATTGCTCAATTAGTGTTGTCTCTATTATTTGATTGGTTTAATTGCAAGAATTATTTTGTGTTAGCTAGGGAAGCATGATTAGATAGGATTAACTGTCTAAATGCCTACTTGTCTTAATTGAATTTACTGGATTTAGTTGTGACTGGATTTAGTTATTAATTGTAGCAGTGTTCTTCATATCTCTCTGTGTTTTCTCTTATTTGATTCTGTTTGTGTTCTGTGGACTGCAGGTTCAATTCTTGGAGATCTGGTGCTTCTGAGATAAAGAACTGTGGGTTCAATTCTCGGAGATCCTACGGTACTGATTGTAACGACCCGGCCCGTCGTTACGGGAATTTCCACCCTGTTACCTTGAATTTACATATATTATGTTTGTTTGATTGTGATGTTGATAAAAAGGGACTGTTGGTTCAATTCCCGGAGATCCTGTGATGTTGAATAAAAGGACTACGGGTTCAATTCCCGGAGATCTTGTGATGCTAATATAAAAGGACTGCGGGTTCAATTCCCAGAGATCATGTGATATTGATATAAAAGGACTGCGGGTTCAATTCCCGGAGATCATGTGACATTGATATAAATGGACTGCGGGTTCGATTTCCAAAGATCCTGTGCTGCTGAGTATAAATGGACTGCGTTGTTATTTTAGATTCATTATTACTTAAACTGCTTATTATTGTTATCATCATTATGTTATTGTTATCTCTCAGTAGGGCCCTAACCTTCCTCGTCACTACTCCATCGAGGTTAGGCTTGGCACTTATTGAGTATCGCCGTGGTGTACTCATGCTACTCTTCTGCACACTTTTGTTGTGCAGCTCCAGGTACATCAGGACAGGCCCTTACCGGTGATCTAGAAGTATATTCAAGAGACTCAAGGTATGCATTTGCTACGTCCGCAGATCCGGAGGGTCTTCTTCTGTTCTTCCCTAGTGATGCCAGTTATTTCTTCTATTTTGGTTGTATAGATATTCTTGGTGTATAGAGCCACATTTATACTCTCTTAGCTTGTATTTGCCTGTGAGTTTCCGAGTCTTGGTGGTATATATTCTAGTATTTTGGTAAAGTATATGTGCCGAGCGGCACTTATTACATTTGTCTATGTCTTTCCGTTGTTATTTTAATTATTGTTCATAAAAGTTGTATATTCTGCATTGTGTTAGGCTTACCGAGTCGCGTACACTGGGTGCCGTCATGACAGGTTCACGATTGGTGAACTAGGTTCGTGATAGTTAAAAATAAATAAATAGATAAAATACAACTAAAATTATTGCTATTAAATAATTTCTTATATAAACAATGTAAAATATCCTTATATTTAAGATTTTAAAAAACTAAAATTAGCACTTATGCAGGCGTGCAAGCGTGCACATATTTAAGCGTACACATGTGAAAATTAGCACTTTCATGGTTTAGGATTTTCTCTCTCTCTTTAAAAAAAAAATTAGGAAGTACCTCCCTAAACTATTTGAGAATTATTACTTTCTCCCTAAACTATCTCTGGTTCGAATTACCCCCTCAACTTGGCCTTTTAAGAATAATTACCCCCTAAATGCTTATGTGTCAAAAAGTGTGGGTACATTCACCTGCCATGTGAATTTTTCTGTCCATGTGGCATTTTCGTGAAAAATAAAAAAGAATTTTTATCTTTTTAAGAATATTATTTTTTAAATAATCTTTTTCGAATACAATTTATAATAAAATTTGGATAGAACGACATTAGTTAGGCTAAATATTTTTATTTGTTCAAAAATAATAAAATTTTAGTTAATCTTTTTTGGAATGTGACCTGAAAATAAAGATTTATACAATTAAAATAAATAGTCAATGCATCTAAAAATTTATAAAATATAGTTTGAAATTAATTATTTTGGCTATAATTTTTATATATCTCTAAATTACGGTGCTCCAATTTTGTTTTACGGATTTTACCTAAAAAAATAAAAATAATACACAGTTGAAATAAATAGTCATTGCATCGCAAAAGAATAAATAAAAAGAGTATACAATTACAAGAAATTACAAGTGCAATTGTACACTCTTTTTATTTCTTCTTTGATTCAATGATTATTTATTTCAACTATGTATTTTTTATAACTTTTAGATGTCTTGACTATTTATTTCAATTGTATAAATTTTTATTTTCAAGTAATATTCAAAAAAAGATTAACTAAAATTTTATTATTTTTGTTCAAATAAAAATATTTAGCATAACTAATGTCGTTCTGTCCAACTTTTATTATAAATTGTATTTAAAAAAATTATCTAAAAAAATAATATTCTTAAAAAAAAAAATTTTTCACGAAAATGCCACATGGACAGAAAAATTCACATGGCAGGTGAGTGTATCCACACTTTTTGCTACATAAGCGTTTAGGGGTAATTATTCTCAAAATGTCAAGTTGAGGGGTAATTCGAACCAGAGATTATTTAGGGAGGAAAGTAATAATTCTTTCATGGTTTAGGATTTTCTCTCTCTCTTTAAAAAAAAAATTAGGAGTCTTTTTTCAAGTTTTACAAGTATATTTTTAATAGTCATTCAATTATTTTATTATATTTTAAATTTTGATATTAAATAATTTTTTTATTAGTAATCATGCTTGGAAGCAAAAACAAGTACCTAAAAATCACAAACATAATAATCTCAAAAGAAAAAATAATAAAGTTCTTAAAATTAATTAGCCAAAGGAAATCTTTAAATTAACTAATTTGTAAAAATTTCAAGTCATTCTTTTCAAAATTCATCATGTAAATCTTATAGTATAATATTAAGAATCAAATTGTTAAAATTACAAACGTTAAACAATAAGGATGAAATATTAAATATTTTAAGAGAGTTATCATTAATTTTTTTTTATTTGATATTTATTTAAACAAATGATAACTCCCTATACTTTCTATATACTAAGCTGCTTATTGTATAATATATCAACTTAATGTTGACATTCTAAAACTTAGCATTTGATTACCTAATTTACATGTTCCTCTTGTACACGTAATTTATTGATTGACGCTAGGCACATGTGCAACGCACGTACACTAAAGCTAGTAAATTAATTATCACATCAGTCGGCACAAACGTAGCATTTATGTTAAAATAAAATTGTGATTTAAGTCAGAAATATTATACCCTATTGTTTTTTGAAGGGCATCGGAGCATTGGTATAATTGGTAAAGTTGTTGTCATGTGATCAGAAGGTCATGTGTTTAAGATGTGAGAATAGCCTCTTGCGGAAATGCGGTAAAGCTGTCCATAATAAACCCTCGTGATCCACCTATTTCTAAGACTCCGCACATAATAGAAGTTTAGTACCATGGAATGTTCTTTTATACCTTTATTTATTATTAAAAAAATTGAATATATGAATGATGGATGAAATGAAACAAATAAACGTCAAAATTGGAATTTTCCTGTTGCGTCCTTCCAAGTGTTTGCACATCAAAATAGAAGAAGAAGACACCTCAGACCAACTTTTAGAAGCCTTTTTGTGTATTTATTCAATGCAAAGACTTATGGAAGCAAAGTATGTTTTGCCTTTCTTCTACTATACATAATTTTCTTTTCTCATCAAAGTGTGTTAGGTATCTTCCTTGTTCAAGCCAACACTAATTATATTTGTGCTACATAATTGATCTTTTGATACTTTACAGTTTTGAGTACCCATCAATATGTCCTGTTTGTGAGTGCAATAAGCAATGACTATTGTCTATAATTTTATAAGGCAAAATACATAGTTTTCCCCCCGGAACTTAGGAACAAATTTCCGTGACACATCTTCTAAGCACGAATAAGTTTTTACACATTCAACCTTTTCAAATTATGTCTAAGATACACTACTTTTTTATTGACCAATTTTTTGTTTGAAAAATGCATCCACGTACCAGTAAAAATGCGACACATATCATAACTCAACTATAAAATAAATATATACTTAAAATAAACCTTAATTGATTAAACTTTTTTCAATGAAATATTATATCACCTTATCTCCCCCCTCCCCAAAAAGAAAATCTTCCCCAAGCCTCCCCTCCCTGATCAGCTTCCTCCTCCTCCATCGGCTACCCTAACAAGCAAGTGAGCAACAGGCTGTTGGCAATGAGAGTGCACTGATGCAACAATATGTAATCAACATATTATAACAATTTGTTATGAAATAGTTAATGTTTTATTGAGTGAGTCGAGAAATAAAGGCTTAGTTATTAAAAGTTCAAATTAACCCATGTAACCAGTTTAAGCACTTATTCGCTCACTTTGATGGCTTACTTTTTGCATTTTTTGTTGTTAGTTTGCATATCCTCTATTTCTATTTTGTGAATACCTCAGTCAAGGGCGGATTTACATGGTGGCAAACGGTGTTACGGGACACCACTTTATCAAATTTTTTACTATTTATATAGTATATAAAAATAATAACTAAAACAAAGATACAAGATAAAATTATTAAAAGTGACACCACTTACAATGAAACATCTTAGCAGTCTAGTGGTTGTTAGTTTCAAGTATTACTAGCTCCACAAAATATGTTTTGACTATTATGATTACTTTATTAGAAAAAATGACATCACTTACGAAAAATCCGCCAATCATCTTAGTATTTAGTATCAAACGAGTCGTTAGACAAATATAAAGGAGAAAAAAATGTTAGAGGAGAAGCAGTCGAGCCCATACAAGGATTAAGCTTTTTCTGCCATTTTATACATTTTTTTTTACTTGTTGCAAATGTAACACATAAGAGAAAAATCTAATAGCAATATCCCACCCACAGAACGAATAGTTAAAATAGAGAATTATATATTACGATTTTAAGTATACATGCTTGTGTTGTACATAGATATTAGACACTTTTCCTAGGTTGATTGCGTAATACAAATGAAACACCTTTCATCAAATTATAGACAAATTATTCATGATATGGACTCCCACCGCATGTTATAATATATGCATGTTAAATCTCATAACACATCGATATGAGATTTAAAAATATTCGAAACAAACGAGACTGTTATAAACATATTTAATTGTATAGGTATAAATACCACTTCAGCATTTTGAAGAGCTAGTTGTTTTTGTGGCTAATAACATTATTGAAAAGTTCATGAAATTGACCCTCTCCCCACTTTGCTTTCCCTTTAATGAGATTGGTTTACCACTTCAACGTTTTGAAGAGCTAGTTGCTGTGGCGAATATTATCTTATTTCCCTTGCATCCTAAATTGATCAATTTTAATTTCTTTCTCATATTTTAAATTAAAGAGGAATTAATCCAAAATCCTTAGAGGATGCATAATATATGTAAAACACATGTATACTATATATATAACTGTGTATACTCAATATATAATTTATGTATATTGTCTAGAAAAAGTAAACGATAAATTTAGCCGGTTATTTGTGCAACAATTCCTTAGTTTAAAGATGTTTACATCAACCACATTTAAGAATAAGGGTGTTAAATGGGAGCATACACCTCATAAAATGATCTAAAATTGACCAATTTAAAGATGATTGTATATTCCATTTTGATAGGCTATGATGTATTATGGCTCAATTCATCGATGGGAATTAAAGTCACAAATAGAGTTATTTGAGTGAAAAATAGTAGGGGAGAAAATGTGTTATTTCAATGACGTATAAGTCCAAGAGGATTGAAAACGATGATTTGCCAAACAGTAGAAGTCATGACTATCATCATCTAAAACTAGAAGGGACACCAAATTGCTTGTCATTTGGTTTTATGCTATTTATGTACAATCTCAACGGTTCTGCTTTTCTCTTTTATCTTTTGCTATTTTTTTTTCTAATCATTTGCAATATCTTCTTTATTTATCTATCGAAAAAGAGTGAAATTGGAAATAATATAAGATTAAATTCATGTAAATGAAAATTATGGACTATAAGATCAATATATGTAAATTTTAATAGTGGGAAGCAAGCTATCTTGTCCATCTTCTGAAAGTCCTTCCGGTCAGGGTATCCTAATTTTGATTATTTAATTTTTATTTTGTAATTTAAAATATATATTAACTATAATAATACATTTTATTTTTAATTTAATTGGAGCTTATGCAAAATTACTCGAGGCTCCAATATGAATAGCAAACACCGAATGAAAATTTGATTTTCGTTTTTTTTTTGGAAAGGAATGTTAAGTTCAATTCCAAATACTTCAGATCATGTGAATATTAAAAAAATTTAAGTTATTAGTAAATAGTGTTTAAAATTGGTGAGTAAGCTATCACATTCAATTGTCGGTGGCACGTACACTCATCATGAATCATGACTACCATATCTATGAATTATGATTCAATGTTCAAACCCTTAATCTAATGTTTATAGGAAACGATAGAAAGAGGCTTAATACAACATAAAAGAAAGCGAAATAAAAATAGTGAAGATGAACACTTACTTGCATCAAGTATTTATTTAAATTAATGAATGTATGATATAAGATTTATATATGCACTTTTATTTTTTAACACTAAAATGTATACAGTCAAGTGATATGCATTTTTACTTTGATTTATTGATTCTGAATGTTAATTATTTAATTAAATATAAAAACCAATTTAGATAAGTATTTACTAAGAAGAGGGTTAAGGTTTGTTTTCAATTTTGTCGTGATTAACAAAACTTTGGATGCATATACCAAAATTCTAAAAAGAAATAAAAAATTTTATTTGAACAAGACCATATTATTTGACTCAAAAGATGTTAAACTCTTTTTAAGCAAATCAATTAAAAAGGATGAAGGGTTAAATCATACTCGAAAATAATAAACCCCTAGGATAACTCTTGTAAAGGGAACTACAATAATAGAGAGGGAGAAAAGCAAATGGAAGGATGAAGTTATGAGAGAGAAAGAGAGTATGAGCTTGTATATCATAAAAAACCATATGTCTCTTACAAGGAGTGGATCCCCTTATATATCGGAGGATTTTCATTTAATCCTAAAAGCGACAAATTAAGAAGTATATCCTATAAGAAGCCGACGATGACGCGAGGACGTTTCTCCTTTCGCCCCTGGGTCGCTCCCCTATTATATGGACTCGTAGACATTTAGTGGTTGATGATATTAACTTTGAGATTTGATCGGTCAAATTCGCACCCATACACATATCAAACTTTCTATATGAGACCAAATGTTTCACATAAAGTCCTAAATAATCAAAAAAATTGGACGAAACAATTATTTAATGATCATCAAAAATGGTAAACATTAACGAAAGTGATATAAATAAAAAGACAAAAAAACAGAAAAAGGGAAGTCTACATTACAAGGCGGACCGGGTTTAGCAGGTGAATCTTCCGAACGGTTGAAAATCCGGTCCGAATATTTAGATGAGCCAAGGGTTCACGTCTCTCGGTGCTTGGGACAAAATTCTTTTCCTCCATCCATCGATTTCTTACATCTCACAGAATAAATATTTTAATTTTAACCCCCTACATTTATTCTTATTTTCACACTTATACGCCTATTTTAATTTCCTTTTTCAGTTTTCCCGTCACTTTTTTGAAAAAACCCCTAAATTCTCGATCTGAAAAAAATTCTCTTAGGGTCAGAATCTTCTCTCTTCCAGTGACTTTATTGCTTCTCCAAACGACACACTTTCCTCTCTCGATTTCTCCACAATTAAGTTTAATTATTCTTGTAATTTTGTTGATCTGACGATTTTTGATTGAATTATTTTTGTGTGCATGCAAAGTTTGATCTTTGTGTGTATTTGTTGGAAGAATTACGACTTGGTGATCGGGTAGGAGTTATAGGAACTCTCTATGAATTTGGAAGAATTAGGGTTTGGATGTGATCTGCTGTTGTTTTTGGGTTTGTGTAAATGCTCGTGGGAGGGGATCTAGGGTTTCTCTCGAGCTTGGTGGTGGCGGCTTTTGTGGCGGTTTTTGGACCGGTGTTAGGTTTTGTGGTTCGCCGAAAATGGAGGCGTTCGGTAGCCAGGAGGGAGGAGATCAAGAGGCTTTTGGTTTTGGCTTCGGAGGAGGCAGCTAGGGCTGAGCTAGTGGCCGCTGAAGAATACGGCTACGGTTATGGAGGATATAGTTATGATTATCTGAAGGAGGATGACGTAGCCGTTGAACCGCCAGTATCATCAGCACCACCACCACCATCATCAACTACAACATCATATTCTGGTGCACGGCAATTACAGTACCAATGTGCAGTTTGCTCTTCTCCTACCTCTACTCGGTGTTCTCAATGTAAAGCAGTTCGCTACTGGTATGTTTGATTCATAACCCCAATCTCTCCTAAAACTTTACATTTTTTTCCTTTTCCTTTTCATGTGTGATGAAACTAGTCGAGGTTAAGGGATAATCATGTTGATACGCTTTCCTTAGGTTTAATGTTCAGCGGGGGTTTGTATGTTTGTAGATAGAGAACTTCTAGTGTTAAAGTATTTAAATTAGTAAATATTAGACCAGTGACAAGGATAATGGAGATTAGTATTGCCTATCCAGCTAGCTTGGAATTAAAGCGATTGTTTCTGTTGTTGTTCTCGGAACTAGATCATTGATAGACTTGCTAGTACTTGATGTAATTTTGGATTCATTTACTCAAAAATTGCAACCTTGTAGAAGCTCTTTTCAGTTGCTTTATCCTCTTTAGTTCTGGTTAAAAAGGGCACTTTTGCAGTTGATCCAGTTTCAGTTTTATAATTGGGTTGCAGTTCCTCTAGTGAAGACTTTCTTCTGTTATACTCTAGAATCAAAAGAGACGAATGAACTGCTAATGGTATATGGTATCTGGTGACCATTTTATGAGTGGCGTAAAATGCGCAAATGAAAGCTCTATTCGCTGTAACTGACTGCTATTGAATCACTTAGACAATATAAAAAAGCGAAGTTTTGTTGTTCTTTCTGATTCGTCTTTCTACATTAATGGTTAACTAGTATGGATGAACATTTACGGTTACTAAGAAATTAATTCATTTTTGGGATGGGTAGAAAAATAATTGCTGATTTATATTTAATTGCAAAAATATTTTTCTTTCATATTTTCTGCTTTCCTCATCCCTTTCCTTTTCACTAGATAAATTGCCACAAGAACAAATTTAAGATGAAGATATCAAAGTGCTATGCTCATGCTACATCATGAAATTTATTTGTATAGGCGAATTAATATACACTAGCGAAGCAAAGCTTAAGCTGGGCTTGTTTCGATTTAGAGAAATTGTCATTGATTGGTAAGTGTTAAATTGAATAAGCTGAATTTTAAAATAAAAGAAGGTCAATGAATGGTTCCAAAACTCTTAACTAGTTTGCTCAGCCTATACATTACCCTTAAGCGGGATGTGCTCTATCTCTTTCATGTTTACAATAGAATCGATCCTTTTTCTGCCACATACGGAGGTGGAGTTACGAGAGGTCATTTACAAGCCTCTTTGGTATCGTAGTAACTATCCGTTAGTGCCCCTTTTCAGTATTAATTCAACTTGTTTAATAATAATGTTTGCGACAAGTTAGTAATAAGAGCGGAATCTGAAGCACCTATCAAATTTCTGCATGTAAGGATCTATATCTTTATGTTTAGGTTGTAACTTCATATGTTGAAATATGTACGTTCGTCTTGACTCTATTTCCTATTGCCCCAAAATCAAAATCAATATTTGCTGTGTTTCTTTGTCAACTTATTGCAAAAGAGAAGTGATAATTTAGACGGATTTATGTAATTTTATGCTTGTAACACGATTATTAAATGGAGCGAAAATACAGTTTCAGTCTGTAGAATTTCTGCATAAATTATTAGCACCAAGGCTAGGATAAGCTTTAGATATAGAGGCAGTCTCTGGATACATTTCAAAAAGAAGGTTTTATTGTTGTAAATCATGAAATGTGATTACATCTGAAGGACATTTATCTACATAATGAAGTTAATCCCCAATTATACCAATTCGTTGCTGGTTGAATCTTACATACACATGAAGAAACAGATAATAAATTGATTATCAGAGCAGAGATATTCAGTTATTCGACAGCAAATGGATATTTTCCTTTAAATCTTTATAACATGTTAGGAAACCTATCTTTCAGGAGGAACTATCTGATAATGAAAATATATACCAAGCAGGAAACTGCTGTTTTAAGTTCAGGTGCACCCAGACGAACTTGCATGGTCCTGGACTGTAGCTAATCCAATGGTCTCAAGGCTAGAGCCATGATGGTCTGAGTCCTCTAAGTAGATTCCCAGGTTCACGATTCTACCTGAAAGTTTGCTGCTCAATACGAACTACGAAGCAATAGTTAGATGTATCAAATAACTATGTTGAGAACTTGAGATTACAGAGGACATACATCATTTGAAATTGATTCATTTAATGTATTTAAACTTTGAAAACATAAAATGTATAGAGTTGTAAATAAATGCTATTTATCTAGATGCATCAAACATTTGGAACTTTGCAGCTAAATTTGGATGGAGGTGAGATGAGAGTGTTTCCTACTAAATTTGCAAGTAGGAGCTATCAGGTGCAGATCTGGCCTCTTACCCTTGTGTTGGTTTGTGCATAGGCCTTCTTGTTTATCCAGGAATGATTATTATGGTCTCAAGATTTCCTTTTCTTTTAAAAGTTGTCTGCTCTTAGTATCCCAGCATCCGTATCCGTATTTTATCAGTAGCCCCAAGCAGCGCCGGCCCCAACATTTGTGAATATATCTTTTCTTGTTCTCTTTTTAGGCGCCTTTTCTTTTGAGTGGATCAGCGGAGGAAGAGGTTTTTTACAGAGACAACTTGTGGAGGAGCATCTATCTTGACACTAATGACTGAGTTTACAGCTTTGTTTTTACTTTAATGCTTTTGAGAAATAAATTGTCGAAAGAATTGAGATTGCTTGCATATTTAGTACTATATGCTCTAAACCTTGCTTACATATTAGGCATCTTATCTCTTTCTTCTTGATAGCTATCAAATTTTTATTCTCTTGAAGCTCCAAAACCATTCATATCTACATCTCTAATTTTCCTATATATTGTATTCATCTCAGCTCTGGCAAATGTCAAATCCTTCATTGGAGACAAGGTCACAAGGATGAATGCCGTCCAGTTAGCAACTCGGATCACCACAATGATGTTGACGCGGCATCTCATCTGAATGCATATAAGCAGGAATCAAATGGAAGTCATCTTAAGAGCATTGAGGTTGAAGGGAGACATTCTTCAGAATCAGGCAATGCTTCCCCAGCAGAAGCTGCAGTTTTGAGATCCAAACACTCTGCAGCATATGATGGGAAGGATGTCACAGATGAACAGAGTCTGACAGAAGCAAAATGTCCCAATTTGAACTCCAGTTACGTGCTTCACTCATCTCAATGTGAGCATTTGGACCTCACTGCCTCAAGTGAATCGTCTGTTGATCTTTCTGCTTCTGATTCAAATGACTCTGATGCTTCTGACAATCATAAGTCTGCTGTTATTGCTAATGTTAAGAGTCAGACTAATCATTTCAAGGTAGACGGATGTAAGCCGCCCTACAGAGAGCAACCCAAACTGGTATCTGCTGCAGATGTTGTTTCAACGTCTGGCAAATATAATCCCACCAAGCTTAGCATTCATGGGGACGCTCAGGCTAAATATTGGACATCCACAAGTTCAAGTAATGATGGCTCCAGTGAAACTTCATCAACGGAGCCTTCTACACCCTCATCTGGTTTTTGGGAAGGAGCAGTTCCTTATACTAGATCTAAGATTCAGTCACTTGACAGTATTGCATATTCTCCTTCCAGAAACGCTTGCAACACCAAGATATCAGATTCTCAATCAACATCATCTCAGCCCCCTGTAATGGCGAGACTTCTTGTTTCTGAGGTGGGCGAACAAGGATCCAACTCAAAAAAGATTCTGAAAAATCCAAACCCAATTACAGTGGAGCCGCGGAAACCAATCGATCGAGCTGAATCAAGATTCGAAGTTAAAGATGAGACAGAAAGCAGGAGGTCATCAGCTTCACAATCTGTAACTTCGAATCAGTTTGATGTGCATACCTCCAGTGATAAATGCACATCGACCTCCGAGGAAGGTAGATACTCCTCATCTGGTGCTTCTGGTAATTTAAAGAATCATGATGGGTTAAAAGTTAGTAGCTTGCCATTTTCAAGCCCCAACAAATCATATTGTGGTGTTGAAGGCTCGACCGATGTTTTACAATTGCCAAAAGATAGACAAAAAGAACCTTCTCCTGCCAAAATTTCTGGTAGTCATATTTCTTCTAGCAATGGGAGGCATGAAGTTCAAAATGTTAAGTCTGCAAAGATTGATAGCACTCAAGTGTCTAGTGCCTGTTCTGCAGAGTCTAATGTCCCTTTACCAAATGCAAGGAATGGCTTAAAGTCATCGGTGTTGAAAGTTGTTGACCAGTTCAGGGGTTCAAAGCTGACACGTCATAATTCTTTGGGGGATGAGTGTGAGGTTGTTGGAAAATATGGTAACAAGGTATGCATTTCTAAATTATATGTGATTTTCACCTGTAATGCACATACGATGTAGACGCTTTATTCATCTGATATGTTTCTTTCAGGGTCTTTTTCCATATGAAAGTTTTGTGAAGCTTCATAATTGGAAGAATGAATTGCGGCCGTTTGGCCTCGTAAACTGTGGTAACAGGTATGTGGCTGGCATGAGTCTGAGCTTGTTTTACTATGTAACCTAGAATGTCTAGTTATTTTCGACTAGTCGTGCCTCGTATAACTTTCGTATCTAAATGTGCTTTTGTCTTAAGGGTTGTGGTTTTTGTGTCATTACATTCCGATTTCAAGTATTTGTATCGCTTATTGAAGTTTTCAAACATGTATTTCCTGTTAAGAGTAGAATTTCTCAGCCATTGGTTGTTCAATCTACAAAGAAATTAGGTGATTTGTTTTGAGTTACAAGATATATTAATGGACTTACTTATAGTGATTGATGGCCTGACGTTCAAGGACCTTATCGACCTTATCTGATGAGATGATTAGTGCATAAATTTGTGAAATTACCTTTTAACAAGTCGCGAAGTTTTATGAAATTATTTTGCAAGGAACTTTGGGGGTCAGTAAGAAAATTTTGTGATTGCATGAAATTAATTGGTAACCTATGTTGGAAATAGGGGTGGCAAATGGGCGGATTGGGCTGAATTTGGGCAGGTCAAGATAGGTCAGGTCAATAAATGGGTCATTGCCCAATCCAGCCCAAAGTGTACTGGGTCTAAGATGGGTTGGGTTAAGATGGGCTAAATAATGGGCCATAACCCAACCCTCCCAATTTGACCCATGTTTTAGAAACATGCTCATCTTTCATAAAACAAGTCTTTTACCTTAAAATGTGTAAGTTGGAAAAATTTTTAGGGGCGGGGTTAGGTTTGTTTGGGGGGAGGGGGAGGGGTTGAAGGGGGTTGGGGCGGGGGTGGTGCAGAAAAACGGAAGAACATAAAATTAAAAATACAAAAAAAAAAAGTAGAATTGATGCAACTAAATAAATTTCTATATTAGTTGGGTTGAGATATATTTTGTTTTGAGTGAGTTTCATAGGTTGTATTTGGGCTGCTTAATAGATCAGAATATAAAATATAGTGGGTTAACTTGGGCTCAGCCCAAATTGACCTATTAGCTAAAATCTTTGTAACCCAACGTATTAATTTCTGGGCGGGTTAGATGGGGTTTGGGCTCAAATTGCCATAGTTGGAACTAACATAAATTCCTCAGTTGAAGAGACCTCTGTTGTTAAGGTCTACTTAGTGCAGTTAGCTTGGGGCTTTTCAACTAATAACTTGATGTGTTCTTGTTCTAAAAGAGAGGATGTTGTGGGCAAAAAATGGCCCTGGACCGTATGGTTTTTTGGGGCTCAATTAATAAGAGCATGGGCAGGCTGAGATGAGCTTGAGAGTAAGAGAAAAGTGGGAAATAAAAGAGGATGAAAAAATTAGGGAAGGGTTCTCTCAAACGCGTGATGTGTGGTCAGGGCAGGTCGCATGTTCTAACCATGTTGTTAGACAACAACATTGACTTAGTCCCAAATAACTCGGGGTCGACTATATGATAACTCGGGGCCGACTATATGATAACTCGGGGTCGGCTATATGAATCCCCACCGACCATGTTCCCCATTTTAATTTATTACAGGCCAATATTTTACAAAATAAAGCTGTATTTAAGTGGAGAAGGGCAGAGGGTGAATTCATTATCCACTTGAGTTTCGATCTATATGCACCACTTGCCCTAGGGGATTTCTAAGTTATCTTTAAAAAAGAAAAAAGAAAAAAGAAAAAGGATTACTCAAACATCATTTGAGAGTTTCCTTACTTAAGTCCTTCTCAAACATGAAGATTGATTGGCTTCAACGAAAATAACATTGCGAAAAGTCTAAAAGGGAATCAGATATTAATTGGCAATTCTAGAGTCTTTAGTCAAGATTTAATGACCGAATGTTCAGATTTCTTGTTGTCTTACTTTCCTATACTTATCTGCCCGATTAATGTCTCAACTAGAAGATTGGGGATTCTGAACTTATTGTTGTTTATTTGGCTATTGTCTTGTGGTTGCTATTCTAAAACTTGCTAGGTGTAGGATATACATCAAAATCTCACAAAATGTGTATATTTCCTCATGCCTAACTTGTTTTTCTGCAATGTGCTTTAGCTGCTATGCTAATGCTGTCCTTCAATGCCTGGCGTTTACTCCACCGCTTACTTCCTATTTTCTTCAAGGGCTCCACTCCAAAACATGTTAGTCCAATTTTTATTTGTTATAGAATTTCTTAAATATTCATCTATCATAGACCCTAAGGCAAATCAAACTCACTAGTTTTATCTTTTTATCTATTATCAGGTGAAAAGAAAGGGTGGTGCTTCACGTGTGAGTTCGAGAGTCTAGTTCTAAAAGCAAAGGGCGGAAACTCTCCTCTCTCTCCTATTAGCATAATTTCCCATCTTGAGAGCATCGGAAGCAATCTTGGTAATGGTAGAGAAGAAGATGCGCATGAATTCCTTAGGTATGTTTTCTGTATCTGTGGGTATGTTTTCTGTATCTGTGGAGCTTGTAATGTGCAAGATTTGTTACAATTCTAAGTTAGTTTATTATCTGTTCGCCAAACTTAATAGGTATGTTATCGACACAATGCAATCCATTTGCTTGAGGGGAGCTGGGGTTAGTGCATCTGGCTCTTTTGAAGAAGAAACAACTCTGGTGGGGCTTATGTTTGGGGGATACCTTCGTTCAAAGGTAACTGCTGGCTTTTAGTAGTTCTTAATTAAAGTAAGCTCAGTATTTCCTTGGAAACCTCTATCCTGATTTTTGAAAATTTTAACTGGAAGATCGAGTGCATGAGGTGCGGGGGCAAATCTGAACGGCAAGAGAGAATGATGGATCTTACTGTTGAAATAGACGGAGATATAGGTACCTTGGAGGAAGCTTTAAAACAATTTACTCATACTGAGACTCTAGACGGTGAAAACAAGTACCGATGTGGCAGGTTAGATCCGATTGTCTCATACTTCTTTCTTGTAATGTGTATTTTTTTTTGAGAAGTTCTCTTATAATGTGTATATAGGTTTAGGTGAAACTCTAAATTTCCATTGCTTGTCAAAAACCCAACAGTCCACCACCCACCCCAAACAAAAAAAAAAAAAAGAAAAAACCCTACCTTCATAAAGGGGAGAAAAAGAACCCGCAAATTATTGTAAAGAGGAGGTAAATAAATTGGGTCTGCAATTCTTCACGAAGCAACTGGAATATGTTAGCCCTCCATTTCTTTTACTTCATATTTCATTTGAGGGTTATCACCTTTTCTTTAGTAGTGGGTCAGATACATTGCATGTTAAATTTTTGACTCAGTTGGCTTTGGAGAATCTAATGGTATTGCTATTTGTTGGTGTTAACTGAGTTGATTAAAATTTCATTGAATCGTTTCTTTGTTTCCGACCACTTCGTTGAATGCTAAGCGATACCTGAATACTTACCATCTCTCTCTCCCTCTATATCTATCTATATCTATCTATATCTATCTATACTATATTAAAAGCATGAAGGCCCTTAGCAAAATGTCGTTTTTCCTTTTTTGCCCTTTAAAAAAAGATTTCACACTAGATAAAATTGTCATTTACCCTTAAAATCAAATAGAACTGTATTTATTAAAACTTCCCATATTTGAATTAGTATGTAGGAATGGAAAACGGTGCGGGGCGGGGCGGTTTTCAGCATTCGCGGGGTGAGGCGGTTTTCAGCATTCCCGGGGTGGGGCGGTTTACATTGTTTGCGGGGCGGGCGGGGCATAATTTTTTTAAAAAAAATTAACGCGGGGCGGGTCGCGGGTCGGGGGTTATTAAAAACCTAAAGTCTAAAACTCTAAATCCCTAACGCTAACAGCTTACCGTTCAAAATTGGTGGTTAAGAAAATTGATTATTAGACTACGTCGAGTAAATTCAAGTTCATCATCTTTAATTAAAAAAAAATAGTTGGTAAACTTCTTAGGAGAAATAATAAGTCAATAACTCCTTTGTTAATTGTGTAGTTAATTACTCTATTTATAAGTACATAAAGTCTAGAAGTATTAAGATAAGGAAATTGCCATATATTAAAGAACAAAAAATCAATAATTAACTTATAATCTACTGTCACCAAATAAAATGACTTTTTGTACTACAAAAATTTGTGCATATAATAAAGCACCTTTTTCCAAGTCATTTGCGTAGAGAATATTAAGACAAGGAAATTGCCATATGTGGGAAGATAATTGAGACAATCGTATATGTATTTATCTTTTGTAATTGAGACAAATAATCTGGTATATGTTATACAATCGTATATGCTTCACCAGTCCTTTAATGCTCGGATACAAGTATATTGCAAAAAAAATTACTTGGTTTACTAGATCTGATTAAAAAAATAAAAAAAATATATATGCGGGGCGGGGCGGTTAAAATTAGAAAAATTTGTTTTGCGGGGCGGTGCGGGGCTGGTTGGAGTCTTCGCGGGCGTGCGCGGGTGTGACCCGCAACCGCCCCGCCCCGCACCGTTTGCCATCCCTATTAGTATGTAGGAAGCCCTATTGGACATTAAAATCAACTAAATTTCTTCCATGTATAAAGTAAAGTTCAAATTTAGGACCAAATATCTTTACTAACTTACGTTGAAATACATTAGAAACTCAAAATCTTTAATATCTCACCAGAAGCCATTAGACTTGGGATTGAAAGCCATTAACGGAAAAAATTAAACTACTGAAACTTTTTTATTTTGAAGAAAAGAGGTACCAATTTTTATGTTATGAATTTTTTGAATTGAAAACAATTTAATTCTATCTTGAAAAGGGATTTTTCTCTTTTAGTTACGTTATATTTTAAGAATTAAATATAATTTAATATTTTTGAAAAAAGTTTTTGTTTAGTTTACTTCTCGCCTAGATCAGTGATATCAATATTCATCATTTCAATAACTTATATATTTTTAAAAATTTTATTTTATAACTTAAATATGTTATTTAATAATATTTCTGTATTTTTAAATAATTATATAGTTGTTGATATAGGTATACGCACAAAACGTGTATCTTAAGTACGAAGGTCATTAGCCCCTTTAAAAATATATTTATATTGGACAAAGTAGTAATTTTAGTTATTTTCCTAATACGTAGGAATAATCATTAATTATTTTTCTCATATTTAGGGACAATCATCATTATTTGCCTACTATTTAGGACTTTGACATGGAAAAACATATAATTATCTTTTTGTTATAAGAATATTTGTTTGAGTCCTTGACGAGCTCTTTTGTTTTGGTTAAAGTTTTAGTTTTAGTATTATTTATTTTCTTTTTCAGAACTCCTTTTTTCGTATATTATGTAATTTGATTATACAATGAGCTACAGTAACTTATTCTTTTTCTAATCTGTTGGAAATAATTCATGTAATATTTATTATTAATTAAAAATTAAATAATCTGATTTTACTCTCGAATTTTTTTTTGTTATTTTCTGTCAACTTGTTTATCCTGTTTGAGTATTCTAAAATGAAGTAGCGAATAACTTTTTAAAAAAATAAAAATAAAAATATTCTTAAGTTTTTAAGGATTATATGTGATTGCTGAAATTGAAAAGGAAGCTTGATAACTTGTGAATTTAAAGCGATTGAATTAAAAAATTATTTTTTTTTATTTGAATACATTGACTGATGATTGAGAATTTGTAGGAAGATTCATCATTTTAGAGAATATTAGCTTTTATTTTATTATTCAAACATAATATTTTAATATATTATTCATATAATATTTTAAGATAGTGTACACGCGCAAAGCGCGTATACACTTACCTTCTCTCTCTATATATATAGAGACACACACACTGTGTTTGTTGGGGGGGGGGGGAGCTCACTGAGTTTTTGTTGTCGTTGTTGTTGTGTGTGTGTGTGAATGAAAGTGATTATAATATGATAAAAGTCTGCTGATTTGGTTTTGATAATTTGCTGATTAATTGCATACTACCGCAGCTTCACTTTTAAAATCTCCAGTAGTGGCACAAACAGTATGAAACTTCTGTGCAATAACAATTTTGGTTATGAGCAGATCGACTCTTGAAATGCATGCATGCTATTTTCATTGAAATGATGAAGTAAAATAGATTTAGAGCACATGTTTGGACTAAAATTTTATTGCTTCTTCAGATGTAAATCATATGAAAAGGCCAAGAAAAAGTTGAAGGTGCTGGAGGCTCCTAATATCCTCACTATTGCATTAAAAAGATTTCAGGTACTGTTTTGAATGAAGTTTGTTGTCTCATTTCTTTTTTTTTGATATTGATCCAATTAAATACTTGCACGTGCCTTTGTTTTGTTGCCAATTGCTCACTCTCTGTAGTTTTGCAGTCAGGTAAATTTGGGAAGCTAAACAAGACAATTAAATTTCCAGAGATTCTGAACCTGGCACCATATATGAGTGGGACAAGTGATAAGTCGCCAGTTTACCAGCTTTATGGAGTCGTGGTTCACCTGGACGTAATGAATGCTGCATTTTCTGGTCACTATGTGTGTTATGTGAGGAACTTTCACAATAGGTGGTTCAAAGTTGATGATAGTTCGGTATGTCACACTAACGAGCTTATGTTTTACTTATTTCTGCTTGTCTTCTGAATTTCTCCCATTCCTTGGATTGTTTATTTCTCACTTCTGGGCTTTTTGGTATTGTGCAACGTTTTAGGGAATTCAGTCATTTGGTATGAAGTAGTAGTTTGTCCCTTCTGCTTTGAACTACTAAAAGTGCTTCTAATGTGCATTTGCGAGTTCTGTGGTGTTGGAAACTGTGACACTCCATTTGCTCTCGACTCTGCTTCATATACTGTTGTTACGAAGCATGAGTCATGCTGTTTTCGAGGTTTTGATCTGGGCTTTATTATCATTATAGGTAAAATCCGTGGAACTTGAAAGAGTCTTGTCAAAGGGAGCATACATGCTTCTCTATTCAAGGTAAAATTAACTTTTCTCTTTCTAGTCGAGCTATGCATTCTCCTATCCTTTGGTTGTAGCTGACTTTTTCTTCTTCCGTTTAGGTGCTCGCCACGGGCTCCGAGAATAATGAGAAGTTTGGCAATTCCTCGTGATCCAAGAAGATCTAGGCAATTGGCATGTAAATCAAGATCCCATACAAGAAGTCCATGGGACTCTTCTCATGGCGATTCAACTGATCAAATTTGCAGCGAATGCTCTTATACCAGTCATACGAGTGTCAGGCCAAGTAGGTCAACATTTGAGGATGACTCGTCAAGCGAACAGTCATCCTCTCTCTTCTCCGAGGGTGCTTCTTGCAGCACAGAGAGCACTAACAGGGATTCTACTAGCACTGATGAATTATTTGATCAAATATTTGGCGAGTCTGGGGGTTGTTGGAATAACCCGTGGAGGAATTCATCAGATTCTGACACATCCTCATCCTCATCTTCTCCTTCCCCTCTATACTAGAGACATTCACCCCTTGCTGATTTGGACCGTTATGCTTCTGCACATGAAGAGACCTGTAGCAGTTGTAGCGACGGTGCAGAAACAGCTGCGGATGGTCACGGTTTTTGGACAGGGTTACCTGATCGAAACGGTTGTGCTGGGGTTCGAGAAATCAATTCAAGGACACCTCTTTGCCCCAACTCAAGTAAGCATTGTAGAAATTTAGTTAGTAGTCATAGTAGTAGTAAGACCAACTCCAGTAGATTAGGTCGGGTTAACCCTTCTGACAACTCGAAATCTCCTGCAACTTGTAGAGATCGATGAGGGAAAGTGCATCTTGGACATGGTATTATAAAGTATTTTTGTATTCTAGCCGGGAGGGAAATAAAAAGGTGGGGAGGCGGCGGGGGTTTAGAGAGTGGTTGTATGTATTATACATTGGCTTTTGGCTGTGTTAAAAAAAGGGGCCATAATTTTGTCACTCTCTTCCCCTTAATATATCTTATTACATGTTCTGTAATTGGATATCCATCTCAGTACGAACAGAACTGGCAATGTTTGCTGTATTTCTTGCTCGAAAATATCTCTGAGTTCCATTGAGGGTCAATTTTCTATGAACTAGCTAAACAAGGCCATTAAGACTCGCTCACGTTCATTTTCATAATTATTACCATTGACCTACCCCCACGAACCCCTACACCTTGGATAAACTAGGAGAAGGTTTAAATGCAGAGTTCAAATCACATTAAGGATCTCTCCTCCTTCCTTACTTGGTGGGTTCAACTTTTAATCCGAAAGTTACAAAAAAGTATAAACAAGGAGGAATTCCTTTTTTTTTTTCGGAAAAGAAGGAAAAATTCTATTGCAACTTAACGTTTCTAATCCAAAGCATCTCTTAAGTTTAACTTGGGCTACAGTAAAGTTCCTCCAATATTCAACTTAACACAATATAAACCTACAAAAAATGTGTTTCCACCAACTTTTCATAGGCACAGGGCTAGCATGTGATTTTAGCTCCTTTATAGTCACGTAGAGCAAGAATAAGATTTTCAGACTTAATAATCTCTTTCAAACTATTCAAGAAAATCAACATGGGTATCTAGGAACTGATTGTTCGACAATAATAGGTATACGACGATACGATTGGGTAGTTAGAAGAGAATTGCCTTTAAAAAAGAGACAGATAATGAGATGATATTCCCCTTTAATTCTTCAAATTTGAGTGATTTATTTTGTTTATTTAGATATCGAAGGAATGTTTCTTTCTGTTTAGGTCAAACATAAGCATGGCATTTGTTTCAGTTTTTCGACACCTAAAATTAAAGAACAGAATTTTCGACATGCGGCGAGCACAATTAACATACCTCTCCGAGGAAATAAATGTCAAAGGAAGAAAAAGATGAGTAACTACTACGAAACTACCACGTTCGGTGGTAAGTACACTTCCATCTTTAATTGAAGGTTTCAAATTCGAGCTCTCCAAATGGATATTCATATTAAACCAATACAACCTATACATACTATATATGTTAAAATCAGGCTTGTCCGATTTTGATATTTAATTGCGACCAGGGGATCACGTCGAGGATCATCCACGTAAAGGATTAGGCCGGAGCACTAAGACAAGGTGCCTAGTTCGAGAATCGAGGTGCCCATCGAGATCGAGACCAACAATGACGGATACCAAATATGACCGACTTCGAGCAAATCGCAATAACGGAAAGGTGAGATATCCGTAACCGGTCAGAGATCACGAAGGAATTCCCGGAACATATCAAATCAAGGGCGATAGTTTAGGCTAATCATGGAATTTACTTATGTAATTAGAGTTACACCATAATTAGAATTTCTCTTTTATATAAAGGGGGTCCCCATCATTTGTAGATACCTTACATTAACGAATATCACAATAATATAATATTTCTTTCTTTTGTTTATCAACTTGCTGCTCTTTAAATGTTCTTATTCTACCAAGCTCGAGGTTTCATTAGCTCAAGGGCACCGTCTAAACGCTGGTTTGCTTTATATTATTTTCAATTTGCATCACTTATCTTTACGTTTATTAATAAGTATTAGGTGAAATCACATATCCTTAAAACCACGTTATAAGTTTAATTATAATCCAAATTTTAGGGTAAACAGTTTGGCACTCACCGTGGGGCTAAAAATAATCGTGATTGCTTAATTTTGACCTTCATAACACATAGTGCTTTTATGCTTGTTCTCTTAAGTGTTTTTAATTTCGAGAATCAACATGTCGAACTCTCAAGCAGTGCCCACTCACACAGATACTGGCCTTGGTCTTCATGGTGAGAACGAGCACATGGTCGCCTCGAGAAATAGATTACCTCCAATTAATCCCGATGTACTACAGCCCGTAGATCAAGTCGATGTCAGTTCTCGAGTCGCCATTTGTGGAGATTTAGGCACTGACCCTAAAAATAGCATCCAAAGAGATACCGGGCAGCCGATCAGAACGCAGAGAGTGGTGAAGAAGGCAAGATTAGACTTCGAATGATATTTGGCATGTTACTAACACAGCTGGCTGCGATAGCGCAACTCCAAAAACATAATCGAGCACCAAGCAGAATCGCACTCGATACATCACATGAAGTTGTTCATAGGGTCAAAACCTCTACAGGAGAAATTGAACGATAATGGATCGGGAGCTAACCCCGCCATCAAGGAGATTCTTGAGGAGCTCACTAAATGGATTGAATTAGCAGAAAAGAAAATTGAGGCTAATAATCAAAAGGTAGAAATTTACAACTCACGGGTTGATCGAATACGAAGGGCACCCTGATTTATGAAAGGTTTGGATTGAAAAACATCATACAGAAGCCTTTCCCACCAAGAGCGGCTCCGAAGCCCATTTCGAAGCAATTCTGTATGCCAGAAATTCCCAAGTACAATGGAACCATTAATTCTAATGAGCATATCACTTGTTATACATGCACAATAAAAGTAAATGATAAGACGACGAAATTGAATCTGTTTTGTTGAAAAAATTTAGAGAAACTTTATCAAAGGGGGCAACGATATGGTACCATAATTTGTTGGCCAATTCCATCAATTCTTTCACCATGCTTGTCGATTTGTTCGTAAAGGCACATGCCGGAGCAATAAAGGCAGTGACTAGGAAGTCAGACCTCTTCAAAGTAAGACAAAAGGACAATGAAATGCTAAGGGAATTTGTTTCTGAATTTTAGATGGAACTCATGGACCTACCCCCGATTACCCATGATTGGGCTGTCCAAGCCTTTACTCAGGGTTTGAAAGAGCAAAGTTTGGTAGCGCCACATTAAATAAAGCAGAAATTGATTGAATATCCAGTGGTGACCTAGGCCGATGTGCATAACCAATCAAAGATCAGAGTCTAAGATGATCAGTTGGGAGCCTCGTCCGATTCCTTTTACCCAAATAGATCTGAAGGTAGGATTCAAAGAGATATCGACATATTGCCCCAATCGAACAGAGTCGGCATCAAACATATAGCGCAAATTGTAGAAATAACAGACCGGGACATAATCCCATTCGAAACAATCGAAGGAATGATTGAGATCAATATTCCCAAGGCTTATGAGTAAGAGTGGCTTCGATAAATATGTCGAGCCTAAAGAAGTTCCACGATTATTGGAATACAACTTCAACGTCGATGTTTTGGGTATAGTGTTAGCCACTAGAGGGATCAAGGATACTAGGTAGTCCAGATCCTTACAGACCAATCCAGCTCAAAGGAATCAAAATCAAATATGAAAGTACCATGGAACCCATGGTCACAGAACTAAAGACTGCATATAGTTAAGGGATGAGGTAGCTCGTTTATTCAACGAGCGTCACCTTTGAGAATTCTTGAGTGACCGAGCTAAAAATGACTTCAAAGGCAGGAGCGTGAACAAGAAAAATGAACATGAAGAACTGCAACATGTGATTTGTATGATCGTTGGTGGGGTCGATGTTCCTGAAGGCCTAGTATTCAAACATACCGAAGTGGCAATCACAAGGGAGAAACGTACTCGGGATTACTTACTAGAGGCAGATAATACCCTATCTTTCAATGATGAGGATGCAGAAGGAATTGAACACCCTCACAATGACGCACTAATAGTATCTATCCTTATGAATAAAATTCAAGTTAAACGTGTGTGTTGGTTGATCCAGGTATTTCGAAAAGCATTATTCAATCGAGGGTCGTGGAGCAGCTCGGCCTTCAAGATCATATCATGCGTGCAGCTCGAGTGCTCAACGGGTTCAACATGGCAATTGAAACCCCAAAGGGGCAATCATGTTGCCGGTGACCAATACTATCTAGGAAATAAAGTTTTATATAATTGAATGTGATATGAGATACAACGCGCTGCTCGGGAGACCATGGATCCATAATATGAGGGAGGTACGTTCAATGTTTTATCAAGTTTTGAAATTCCCAACATCGGAAGGAATCAATATGGTGTACGACGATCAACTAGCAACCAAAGAGATTTTTGCATTTGATGAGGTGATACCGGTATCGATGCTAACATCAACAACATGACTAGAATCGAAGGAAAAGTAGGAAATCAAATAGAAACCACAATCGTCAGCCTTGACCAGATCGAAACAGCATGAGACTCTCGAGGATGGTGATTATGTGATACCTCGAACCTTTGTAATCCCCAATGATTCCGATGCCATGAAATCAACGGTCGAAGAGCTGGAACAAGTCATACTGATCGAGCATCTGCCCGATCAATGGTATACCTGGGCACGAGGTTAACTCCCGAGCTCAGGGATAAACTCATTAAATTCCTTGTTAAAAATATGGATTGTTTTTCTTGGTCCCACCTTGACATGACAGGGATACTACTGGAGATTACCACTTATCGATTGAGTTTACAGCTAAAGTTCAGACCACTGAAGCAAAAGAGAAGGCCACATTCCGAGGTAAAGAATGTATTCATCAAGGACAAGGTAACAAAAATTCTCAAAATAAGGTCCATCCGGGAAGTAAAATATGCTGAATGGATAGCAAACATAGTCATAATCCCTAAAAAAAGGGATAAACTCAGAATGTGCGTAGACTATAAAGATTTAGACAAATCATGCCCTAAAGATTCTTTTCCATTGCCAAATATCGATTGCATGATCGATGCCACGTCCGACCACAAGACCCTCAGCTTTCTCGACGCCTACTCGGGGTACATTCAAATACAAAGGAACCTGGAGGATCAGAAAAAGACTTTGTTCATTACTTATTGCTATAATGTGATGCCGTTTGGGTTAAAAAATGCTGGTGCTACTTATCAACGCCTAGTAAATCAAAATTTCAAAGAATAAATAGGTAAATTAATGGAGGTTTATATTTAAAATATACAGTTAAGTCCCTGCGGGAAGATGACCATTTGACACATTTGCAGGAATCTTTTGACATATTGAGAAAATACAACATGAAACTCAACCCTAATAAATGTGCATTCGAGGCTGGTTCAGGAAAGTTCCTCGGCTTTATGGTGTAAAATTGAGGATTCGACATCAACCCCGATAAAATCAAGGCAATCAAAGACATCACAGTCATGGAAAACATTAAGGCCATACAAAGGTTAACAGGACGGATAACCGCTTTAGGCTGGTTTATCTCGAGGTCTGCAGATCGAAGTCACATGTTCTTCTTACTTGGACCCCAGAATGGCAACATGAATTGGAAAAATTAAAGTGGTATCTTTCAAGCCCACCGATGCTTCAGATTTCGAAAGTGGACAAGCAACTCTACTTATATTTTGCAGTCTCGGAGGTCGCGGTAAGTGGTGTCCTAGAAGAGGAAGGTACACAATTTCCTATTTACTACGTTAGCCGAACTTTAGGTGAAGCCGAGACCTGGTACCCACACCTAGAAAAGTTAGCACTTGCTATAATAAGCACCTCTAGGAAATTAAAACCGTATTTTCAATTTCACCCAATTTGTGTTGTAACCACTTACCCCTTTTGCAATATTATTCACAAGCCTGATATCTTGGGCCGACTGACCAAATGGGACGTCAAAATCAGTGGGTATGATATTGAGTATCAACCCCGAATGACCATCAAATATCAAATCTTAGCAGACTTCGTGGACGACTTTACACCAGCCCTTGTACCCGAGGTCGAAAAAGGACTATCGTTAAAATCAGACACATCCTCGGAGGTGTGGATCCTTCAGAGATGGTGCTTTAAATATGAAGGGGTTCGGGCTAGGAATCATTTTGAAGCAACCCACAAGAAATACAATTAGATAATTTTTCAAGACGTACCGACAGGCGCAATCAATGCATTTTGGGAACTGAACCGGCAGCGATATTATCACTTTGGAGAATATGAATCGACGGTACATTGAATGATTCTAGAGAGGTAAATCGTCAGGAAACCTCGATCATCACGAAGGTTTATGTCATGAGTATGACATCATCACGAGAAGGTCGAGGGGATAGATATCGAAGTCGTTTCTAATCATTTCATCCTAAAAAATGCGGGGAATATCTGTGTACGGTAAAACCGAAGGAACCAATTTTCGATCATTACGATGCTACATGAGCATGTCCCCAAAACCGCGAGACTGAGGTCGAGATCCGTGCCCGAGGGGTTATTGACAGCGACCTCGGGGCAATACGGATTGACAATCGTAGTTAAAATGCGGGAAGTTCCCAAGGTGCATGACTAGTGCTGAAAATGTCTAGTACGCTGATTCAGACTCGTATCCTAGCATTAAAATGATCGTACAATCCCATATCTTTGCAATAAATGCACTTGTAGCATGATGGGATTCCCTCTCATATAAAAAGGGGATCCTTGTCATTTTTTAGACATCTGATGCTCAATATTCAATACAAAATATTCTCTCCGCTCTCTAACTTAACATACTATCTTGTTCTTATTGCTTCATTGATTAAAATTTGTATTCTATTTTTTGTTCTTCATTTATTGCTTGTTATTGGCAATAAAGAGCCGCCTTTGACTTCATCATAACTGTTAATCCCATCTGCATAGCCCCTGGCCGAGCATCAGACTCGACCCCGAGGCCCCGAATAAGCATGCTCGAGGCCCCGATTATCAGCTATTCGATTTGGTTATCACCTTATTTTCAAGATCTTATCTTGTTTCCAAGTCTTTCACTTAATATCTATTGCCTAAACAACTAACATAAAAATAGATAACGTATTTATAGAATCACAAAATTAAATCTGATTATAATTATCATTTTCAAGGTAAACATATATACAAAAAGCTACTGAGTTCACGAGAACCCACGTATAATTGGTTGAATCTGGCCCTGTCTGTATATATACTACAACCATTCTAAAGTTCTAACCAGTAGGTAGACCCTTTGGATGTGAACCTACTCCTCCGTTTCTTTGAATATGAGATTCGGTGTTAGTTGTTTTTCTTTTCAACTATATTACTAATTTTATTTAAGAAAAACATTATCCTATATGCCCGAGCCGAGTCAACTTAATTAAAGGGCCCTAGAAATAAACTTGTTTTAAACAATATAGATAATCCATATTCTCATAACATGAAAATTTTGCATGAACTAAATCAAAATAGAATTCATTAGCTTCCAGTTAAAATTAAACTTCGCTAACATCATCGGTACTTTATTATGGCCTTATATTAAACGTGCAAATTTATAGAGAGAGATACGTAAATCTATTAATAAGACATTACGAACTCTCGTGCATGTAAGTTACTTTGTTAAAATTTTATGGTGTAGTCAGTTTTCACACTGGTCAATGAAAAATAGCCACTGTTTACGAAGTCAATGAAAAATAGCTACTAGTTTGCTGCAACAGGGACCGATCCAGTATAATATACGTGAGTTCTAGTGCATTTGTGTACGAACTTCAGTATATTATGCTGGACCGGTATACTTTGCTAACTCCTGTAAAATTTGCGGAAGACTGGAGCACTAGTGCTCCAAACTCCAGTATATTATACTGGACAATTATACTGCTGGAACTCCCGTAAAATTTGCTGGAGTTCCAGCATAATTATGCTTGAACTCCAGTAAAATTTGTGGGAGTTCCAGCATAGTTATCTTGGAACTCCCGTAAAATTTACGGGATCGGAGTTCAAACATATTTATGTTGGAACTCCAGTAAAATTTGCGGGCATATTTTTTCAGATTTTGAACAGTGTTTTCGCTCATATTAAAGTGGCTAAATTTTGATGACTTTTAAAACTTGGCTATTTTTCAACGACCAGTGATAAATCTAGCTATTTTTGAATTTTTCCCAGTTACTTTTAGCCGAATTCAAAGTATATGTTGAACTTCAACCGGAAATGGGAAAATAAACCTAATCTATTTACAAGAATTGCAAAGGAGGGTAGTACGTGGTAATTTCATACCATCTGTTCAAATCTTAAAATTTTAGTGGATAGAATTACTTGATATTTGATAGAATATATTATTCAAAATATTTGCGGACTGATATTGATGTGACATATAAAAAAAAAAGGAAAAAGAGAATCATTAAAGCAGAGTAGTAAGTAGTGATAAATTGAACTTATCCACACCAGTGAGTTGGAAGTAATGAAAATATTGAAAGAGACCCAGCCGACCGGTAATGACAAAACTACATTTTGGGTGGACGTTTTGTCCGACAAAGGACCAACAATAATGTTGTTATATATTCTCATGTTCAATATGTCTTTCTTCTTCCCTTTCTTTACATAAAGCCCAGATCTTTGTCAAACGCCACCACACCCCCCCCCCCCCCAAAAAAAAAGGAAAAAAAGAAACGAAGGAGTTAAATGTTATAAATAATTTTATATTGATTCTCTTGTCTGTGATTTTAAGACACTAATTCAGGGTTATCAATTAGTATCCGTTTCTTTAATTAGAAATCAGCAAATCAAGCTGCTTACGCTTTAGCTAGGACAGTTATTTCTACGTTTGGTTCAATGGAATAGGGATCTGTCCTAACATCTTTTATTTTTGATTTACTAGGATAATTTACCCGGTATGCCTACTGAAAATATCAATTAATACTATATACAATATTTATTTACTCTGTATACCTACTTTATAAAATTAATTTACCATATATACCTACTGTATTTAAAAATATAATGGGTCGTGACATTCACCCTTTAGCCGCCCATGGATTCATAGTAATATTGACCTTTTATATAATAGCCGTTTATATTAAGGTCATATGTGTCGACCTATAGAAAATATATAAGTCCATTGACTAATATGGTTGTAGTCATATAACTTATGCTAATTATAACATTGTGATTCATAGTAATATTAACTGTTTATATAATATCTATTTTTATTAAGGTCATACGTATCGGCCTATAGCAACCATATAAGTCCATTCACTAATATGATTGTTGTCATATAACTTATACTAATTATATCATTGTGATTCATAGTAATATCGACCACTTATATAATAGCCGTCTATATAATTTCATTCATTAATGTCATACGTATCAGCCTATAGCACCATATAAGTCCATTGAAACACCAAGGTTGTAGTCATATTACCTGTGCTAATTAGATCGTTGCGCTTCATTCGACCGTTTATATAATAGTCGTTTATATAATTAAATACATTAAGGTCATACGTATTAGCCTATAACAACCATATAAGTCTATTGACTAATATGGTTGTAGTCATATAACCTATGCTAATTATATCGTTGTGATTCATAGTAATGTCGATCGTTTATATAATATGGTTGCAATCATATAACCTATGCTAATAATATCATTATGATTCGTAGTAATATCGACCTTTTATACAATAGCCGTTTATATTAAGATCATATGTATCGACCTACAACAACCATATAAGTCCATTGACTAATATGGTTGTAGTCACAAAACCTATGCTAATTATATTGTTGTGATTCATAGTAATATACTCCGTTTATGTGATATGGTTGTAGTTATATAACATATGCTAATTATATCGTTGCGATTCATAGTAATATCGACCATTTATATAATAGCCGTTTGTATTAAGGTCATACGTATCGGCCTATAACAACCATATAAGTCCATTAACCAATATAGTTGTAGTCATATAGCATATTATAATTATATCGCTGTGATTCTTGTAATATTGGCAGTTTATATAATAGCCATTTATATTAAGGTCATACGTATCGGCCTATAGCAACCACATAAGTTTATTGACTAATATGGTTATAATCATATAACCTATGCTAATTATATCACTGTGATTCATAGTAATATTGACCGTTTATATAATAGCCATTTATATTAAGGCCATATTATCGGCCCATAGCATCCATATAAGTCAATTCACTAATATAGTTGTAGTCGGTAACCTATTCAAATTATATGTTGTGATTCATAGTAATATCGACCACTTATATAATAGTCGTCTATATAATTTCATACATTAAGGTCATATATATCGGCCTATAGCAACCATATAAGTCCATTGAAATATCAAGATTGTAGTTATATTACCTATGCTATTTAGATTGTTGCACTTCATAGTAATATCGATCGTTTTTATAATAGTCGTTTATACAATTTATTCATTAAGGTCATACATATCGGCCTATAGCAACCATATAAGTCCATTGACTAATATGGTTGTAGTCATATAACCTATACTAATTATATCGTTGTGATTCATAGTTATATTGATTGTTTATATAATAGCCATTTATATAATTTCATTCATTAAGGTCATACGTATGCCTATAGCAACCATATAAATCCACTGACTTATAAAGTTGTACTCATATAACCTAAGATAATCAGAGCGTTGCGTTTTATAGAAATATTGACCGCTTATATAATAGTCGTTCATAGAACTTTATTCATTAAGGTCATAGGTATAACCTTATTTATATAATAGTAATTATGTAATTCTATATATTTTTTGGTTAATCTTAATTATAAAAAACAGATAAATCATAATTAAATTTTAGGACTAAATGTATTTTATCTTCTTTATTATGAGGGAAAACAAGATGACATTTTTGGACTAAAATGTCAAATATAATTTTTCGAGGGAAACAAAGGGAAAAGTAAAATATATATATATATATATATATATATATATATATATATATATATATATATATATATATATATATATATATATATATATATATATATATATATATATATATATATATATATATATATATATATATATATATATATATATATATATATATATATATATATATATATCTTAAACACAAGAACAATATTTTAACCTCTCCGAATAAAATAGATACTCTAAACGTGAATGCTAACAGATGAATTGAAGATGAATTCTATCCATGGTTTCGGATGAATGTTCCCAAATCGTACATTAAGCGTGATTATGTGGTAATTTTTTATTTTTTTATTTTTATGATTTGATAACTGTTGATTATCCTAGCTAGCAATGAACCCTGAAGCATATTTTTACATTATGTTCTTGGAGTTCCTTCCAAAGAGTAGATGTGGCTATCTTCCTCCTCTTTTGGTTAAAATAATGCTTCTATGTAATGGGAATGAGTGTGACGTGACTCTCACAAATGGTGTTCGGAGAAGACTCATTAATGGGTGGAAATAATTTGTTCTCGAAAATAATCTGAAGAAAGGGAGTGTTCTTCTCTTTGAACTAGTTCATGCTACATTAGGGGATGTGATCTTCCCTGTTTGTTGAAGTACTAGGATAACCTAATGCTTAGCTTGATATGTGCTTCTCTTTAGTTATACATACTTATGTCAAATGGATCAAAGTAATGGATTAATATGATTGTTATTTATAATATTGTTTGTATTTTTTTATTTATTATTATTATATTTATTTGTTTTAAGAAGACTACTGGTTTAAAATGTCAGATGACTTCTTCTGACTTATTGAAAATTTATTCTTAAAGAAAAAAATTTCCAGCTGCTTAAAGAAAAGAAATTCTCTTAAAAAATACTTGGCTAGAATTAAACATCTTGATTCAAAACCTTCAACTTAACGATATTACAACGAGCTTGACGAGAAGTTATCGTAAAGCCACCAATTTAACAGATTGACTTCTAAAAGAAGTATACTAGACAATTAAAATTGAGAAAACAATTAATACATATTTATTGCAGAATTCCCCTCTTCGTTTCTATCATTTTACAACAAGAACAAGACTAGGATTTTCTTTAAGTTTAAAAATCGACATTTTATTTTCTCATTGAGAAGTGATTAACATGGAAAATCAAAAATTATATTTACCAATGCAAAATTTTGGAGACTAGTCCGTTATTAATTAGAATTCAACCACCTAAACCTAAATCTTAACCTAAACGAACCTAAACCAAAAGAGAACCTAAACCTAAATCTAAATAAGGATTAAATAATCTTTACATGGATTACTCAAGTCTTCTAAGATTAAGACTATGAGATAAAACCTATGGAGTGCACCGCCACTATACGATAGAAGTTTTAAAAAATACTAAAAATCTAAAATCTGTATAGGCGGATCGATAAAGACAAACTTCTATAATTAATTGTAGTCATGGAGGAGGTAATGGTTGTATGGAGGAGTGTAATGGTGCATAGAGGAGTGAAATTGACTATTGAAAAGAGTAATGGTTGCATGAAAGAGTGAAAGGGGCTACTGGAAAGTGTAATGGATGCATAGAGGAGTGGAAGTGACTGCTAGTATATGTAAGTCCGCAGGGAAGAGCGGATATGGATACTAGGAAGTGTAATTATTGCATAAGGTCTCTAAAAAGAGACTTTTAAGTCCTACTAGGAGGTGAAATAACTATTATAACTCTCCCTATATATTTTTCAAAAAATATGCTAATCCTACGTAAAACAAACAAACTGAAACTAGTACCACATCTAAGCATATCTATAATGACCCGGCTGGTCATTTTGTGAGTTAGATCCCTGCTCCCCTATTAACTATTTTCCCCATATCTATTTTTGCTATTATGACTTGCCGGGAGATTTCATTTTTGTCACGATTCAAGACTAACCCTGTCGTGATGGCGTCTATCGTGGTATTAGAAAAGATGACACACTACCAGAACAAAACAATATATTACATATTTAAGAACATTCCAAGCTACTTAATATAAAACCTTCATAAGGATTTTAAATCAAAAGAAAATGCGGAAAAGAAAATTCTGATATCAATGTGTCACTAATCATGAGCACCTACTATAATGTATCTCACAATAAAAAGACCAATATAGTCTAGAAAGTAACTAAATACATCTAGAAGAAGATAGATGGAAGAAAGCAGGGCTGCAATCGCCAGGAATCTACCTTGCTAACTCCAATGGATCTACAATGATCAATCAACACTCATTACTGAGTCTAGAAATACCTAGATCTGTATACAAGCAGGGAGTAATGCGAGTACACCGACTCAGTAAGTAACCATAGTAAAAAAATGCTGAACAGTAGTGACGATAAATAAAGCATGTGAAGTTCATATCATGAAATCTCAGTAAAAATACAATAGGCTTTAAAAACAGAGTTTGAATCAAATAATTTCATTTAACTCAGTTCTAGTAAAATAATTTGAATATATTTTTCAACAGTTCTCAAATAGAAGCTCAATACAACAGTGAGTAAAATGATGGAATCATAACTATCCCCTTGGAAAAAACATCACTCATATACAATCTCTCAGGAAAAACATCACACATATACAACCCCGCGGGCAAACCTCACAGTCACTCGTATACAACACCTTAGGCATCCTCACCATCACACATATATAGCCCCTCGGAAAAAACATCACTCAGTAGGTACCTGCGCTGACTGGGGGTATGCAGACTCCGGAGAGGCTCCTTCAGTCCAAGAGGTATAAAAAGCCACCTCGTGGCAGAAATCAATCCGGCCCTCTGCCTCACTCAATCATTAATAAGAAAAATATGTTGCAGCATGCAGCCCGATCCCATAAATATCCTTACAAATAAGGCACTCGACCTCACTCAATCATGATTCAGTAAAATATGTTGCATCGTGCAGCCCGATCCCATAAATATCCTCATAAATCAGGAAATTGGCCTCACTCAGTCATAAACCTCTGAAGCGGAGCTCCCCAACTCAAAATATGATCAAATGAATAAATTCGTACTTTTACATATTTTTCTGCTAGCTATCCTACCTCACTTCTTGTTCCAAACAATCCCAAAACTTACTTTTGATGTCTCCAATGGATTCCTTGTGAAATTTTAGTCAAGTTAGGCTCTTGAATCACTTCATTTGATCTTATATTGAATGAAATATGTTGGTTTCAATATTTGAAAATAGAGCAGATTTTTAAATACGAATTCAATGGTAATTTTGTAATTAATCTGAAAAAATCTAGTTACCCAATATTTTGTAAAATGACAATAAAATTCTCATATGATGTCCAAATTCGAAGCTTATTTGCTTAATATAGTACCATTTATGCTTGAACAACTACGTCAAAACATAAAAAATGAGCGCAACACAACCTAAACCTATCTGAAACTCACCCGAGACCCTCGAGACCCTATCGAAACACACCAAGTTCCATATCATAATACGGACCTACTCGACGCTTCAAAACACACATAAAAACATTGAAACAACAAAACGCACCTTATATCAATCTTAATGAACTTTTGAACTTTTGACTTAAAAAAGCTCACGTCGAAACATATCAAATCAATTTGGAATGAGCTCAAATTTTGCAAACAAGTCCTAATTCATCATATGGATCTACTCATTTTCCAAAACTACCGAGCGAAATGCAAGCTCAAAATGATCGGTCAGGTCGTTACAGTTTTGGTTTTCAAATTGTTTTGAAACACATAGTCCCTAAATGGGAGCTTAAGTCTTAAGATTCTAACCGTAGTCAAAACGGTGTGAAGTCGGCTCCATAATTAAGTTCTATCGATTATCTTAGCTCAGTTGGGTGATTTTATGCTAAGGGGCATGTCCGGATTTTATTTTTGATGTCCGCGCTTATTTAGGCTTGAAATGGCATTTTTTGGAGTTTTGGGCTAGTAGTGGAATTTTTTATATCGGGGTTGGAATCCAATTCCAAAAGTAGAGTTGGTCCGTAGTGTTGAGTATGAGTTGTATACAAAATTTGGGGTAAATCGGACATGTTTCGGTTGATTTCAGCATTAGTTCCCGAATTCGAAAGTTTCAAGTTCATTAATTTTGGATTGGAGGGTGATATGTGTTTTAAGTATTATTTGATATGATTTGAGGACTAGACTATGTTCATATAGTGTGCTAGGATTGGTTGGTATGTTTGGATGACATCCTGTGGGCCTCAGGTGAGTTTTGGTTGCTTAACGGATCAGTTTGAGACACAGGAAAGAAGATTGAAGCTGCTATATCTGGTGTAATCGAACATGCGCACTTTGGGCTGCAAGTGCGGAGCCGTATAAGCGGATATGGGCCTTGTCCAGCTGGGTCTGCAGATGCGGTGAGGGTTTCGTAGAAGCAGTTGGGGATCGCAAGTGTAGCCCAGTGCTCATAGATGCGGTCTTAGTCCACTTAAGTCAATTTTTGACCTATGATGGAATTTTCGCAGGTGCGGTGCCGTAAGTGTGAACAAGGGTCCGGAGGTACGGTTTGACTGGCAGAAAAAGAGAAAAATTGAGGGTTTGATTTCATTCTCCATTTTTGGACCTAGAGAGCTTGGATTGAGGACAAATTTTGAGGGATTTTCATAGGAAGCTTGTGTGCAACATTTCCTTACTCTATTGTTGTTTTCTCCATTAATCAAAGAATTTGAATGAGAAAGTTGGGAAAATGAGGAAAAATTCCCCGATCGAATTCTGAATTTTTAGTGGGATTTTGACATCGAATTTAAATAATTTTTGTACGAGTGAACTAGTGAGAAAGTTGGTATTCATAATTTGTGACTTTTACCTGATTTTAAGACATGGACCCGGGGAGGCTTTTTGGGCATTTTTCTAATTTATTCCCTTCGCTTTGATTTCATTACCTAGATAGTTTCTTGTAGCTATATTTATATTATGTAATTGGTTTTGGTTAGATTTGGGCCATCCGGAGCCCGATATTTATGGAAAGAGCATTATTTTGTGTAACGACATGGCCAGTCATTTCAAGAATTACCGCTCTATTTTCCATATTCTGCTTCTTTATGTGTTGTTAAATTGTATTGTATGGTATTGAGTTGGTTGCTTTGAGTTCAGAATGGTTTTGGAGAGGTTTGAGACACTTAGTCTCTTTTGAGTGAGATTAAGTTTGTAAAGTCTACTGAAAGTTGATTTGTGAGTAATCGATCTCGGACTTTGGTTTTTATGATTTGGATAGCTTTGTGAGGTGATTTAGGACTTAGAAGCCTGATCAGAATGTAATTTGGAGGTCCGTGGTAGATTTAGACTTGAATTGGCAAAATTAAAATTTTGGTGTCTTCCGATCAATAGTGAAAATTTTGATATCGGGGTTGGAATGAAATTTCGGAAGTTGCACTAGTCCATTGTGTCATTTGTAACGTGTATGAAAAATTTCAGGTAATTCAGATGAGATTTGATAGACTTTTTTTTTATCAAAAGCGGAATTCAAAAGTGTTTGAAATCCTTAGCATGAATTTGAGGGTATTTTGACGATTCAATGTTGTTTTGGTTGTTTTGAAGACTGGTATAAGTTTCAATGGAGGTATGTGACCTACTAGTACCTTTGGTCGAGATTCGGGGTCCTTGGGGTGATTTCGGATGGTTGACGAGAAGTTGAGAGTTCGAATTTTATTGCTGAAGCTGCTGAACTTACTGTCATAACCACACTTGCGGGTTGGGGACCGCAGGTTCGAGATCATAGAAAATAAAGAGAAGTCGCAGATACGGCCATGGTCAAGGTGGGTAGAGAAGTCACAGTTCGGAAGGTCCAGTGAACCTACGAGACCGCAGGTGCAAAAATGTATACGCAGGTGTGGCTCCAGGAGTTCAAGTGAAAACCGCAGAAGCGGTTAGTTTGCCCGCAAGAGCGGTAAAAGGACCGCATGTGCGAAAACACTGGGTCAGAAAGTATATAGGTCCACCTTCGTGACTTTTTGGCTACCATTTTCACATACGGGTTTGAGCTTGAGGGAGCAAATTGAAGAGGGATTTCAAGGGGATTTCGTGGAGGTAGGGTTTTTGGACCATAAACTTGTTTCTATGATGATTCTTAACTGTTTAAGCTTGAAATTTGTTATAATTAATGCAAAAAATTAGGGGTTTAAGGCTTGGAAATTAGACACCTAAATTTAGAGATTTAAGGGGTCATTTGTGGTCAGATTTTGGTATTCTTGGTATGTATGGACTCGTGGGAGGATAAGGGTTCTATTGATTTAATTTTTATCGGATTTGGTCAATTTCGGGATTTGGGTTGTAATTGATTATTTTGCGTTGGCTTCATTCCCATAACATATATTGATGTTGTGATGCTATTTTTGGATAGATTCGACGCGAGTTAAGGCCGATTTGAGGGGTAATGACGTCACAAAGTAGTATTTTTACTGGTTTTAGGTAAGTAACCATTGTAAATCTTGACCTGATGGTATGAAACCCCGGTATGTTGTATTGTTTTGATAAATGAGGTGACACACACGCTAGGTGAGGAGCGTGTGGGCGTGCACCGATAGGAATTGTGAGTTGGTCCGTCTTGTAGCGATTATTAAGCCGCGTACTTGATTTGAAATCTTATGATATTCCATATTTTAGAGATTGATGGTATATTTTGGGTTGTACGCCATGCTTGGGGCCTTGTAGCGACATGTTTAGGTCGTTAGGGGTATTTTACTACTTTTCTCATACTATTTATTTTGGAAGCATATCCTCAGTCATGTTTTACCAATTCAGTGTTTAAATTCGGTTTCATCACTCTATTTTTTAATATACGAAAAACTAATTGGGCTGAGTGGTAGTGAGGTTAATGACTGAGAGAGGTTTAGAACATAGTGGTGAGGATTATATATCTATTATTGATTGGGCTATATGCCACAATGATATATATTGGATAGGGCTGCGTGCCGCAGCGATATGACGCTTAAGCTGTGAGAGCCCCTCCGGAGTTTGCACACCCCTAGTGAGAAGTAGTCGACTATAAAATATAAATCGGGTTGCACACCGCAATGATTATTATCAGTAATATGACTATGAGATATTTATTGAGATAGAGTGCTGAGTGTGAGTACTGTGTGATGAGAGCTGAGTCACGAGTGACTCAGATGCTTGCCCGAGAAGCTATACTAGCTGTGAAATTGCATAATTTGACTTAACATTTCTATTGAAAATTCTTATGTGATTTTAAATGCTCGTCACTTCACTCAGACTTTGTTTACTTAGTTATGTACTGAGTTGGCGTACTCACGTTACTTCCTGCACCTTGTATGCAAATTCAGGTTTCCGAGCATCACAGTGAGAGCTCCAGCACTCTCAGAGCTTTACTGGAGACTACAAAAAAGCTGCACGACATTCATAGCCCTACTTTCCACCTTCCTATCTTAGTATTTTGCTATTTCAGACTTATGATGTATCATTCAGTCAGTTCTGAGTTGTATTTAGAGTCTCTTGTCTAGTGACACCAGATTTGTTGGGTTTGTGTTGGCATTTTGTACTGGTTTTCTGCATATTCTATTTTTAGTCATCTATCTATTTCATATGATGAATTTGAGACTTATTAGATAATAGATAATGATTATTTTAATGAAAGATTTCTTTATGTTAAATGTTTGGTTGGCTTGCCTAGTACCGTGATTGGCGCTATCACGACCGGGGTATTTGGGGTCTGTTGCTACCCAATTTTTCTCTGTATATTTTTTATATGAAAAATACTTTCAAAATAGCATATACATTTTCTTAATTTTTAAAAGATTTTTTAATCGATTTATTGGCCTATTTTAGCAGTATAAAATAATTAATTATTCCTCAAATATTATTTTGGTGATTAACTCTTTTTATTCTCATATTTGTGTGAATATACAACAAAGGTTGTTTTTACACATTTTTACAAATTTATTTAGTATTTTTAAAGCTAAATTGTAATTTTAGCTTATTGTAGGATTTAATTACGTTTATAATTATAAATTTTATTCTAGTATTTTTAATTTAATATTTATATATAATGAGTTAATTTAGCACCTTTAATTTATTTTCAGAAATTATTTTACTATTTTTTATAAAATAAAAAGGGAAAAATGGCTATTTAAATACTAGCCCTATTTTATTTCAATTGTAGCCTAAATCAACCCCCCTCCCCCGCAGTTAACCCAAATTTCAATTTCAATTGGACTGGCCCAATTCCTAAACTACCCGCCCTTGACCCAATTTAATCCGACCCGCTCGGCTCCCCAATAAATCAAGGTCGTTGATCAAAATGATCAACGGCCACGATCCTTTCCTTCCTTTTTAATTTACCAAACCCCCAACCCTATTTCATTTTCAGTTATCCACCACCTCTGAAACCCTCCATTCTCTCAAATACTCTCGAACCTTTCCTAACCCTATCCGCCTCTCATTGTCTTCCATCGTGAAACCCACCGGAATCCATGGTTTCTCAGGCTGTGGGAGATCTATAACAACCTCCAATTACTCATATGTGCTTTATACCTGAAGATTCGAGACCTGACTTTGAAGCTTTTCACCCAGACCTCTATCGATTCCGAGTTTTCTGGTCATCGCCAACCTTCCTCTAGCATACTATAGTTGTTTAAACCTGGTTCTAACCTCTCCGATTCAGATCAGTGACCTTTCAAAGCCTTTCTCATCTCTAGGGTTCTTCTGAAACCCTAACTCTCTGAAGTTTTCTCTGTTTTCTTTAGATTCGTTGTGTATTTGTGCTCTCTTTAAGTTTTCAATTGATTTCCCTAACTTTTCTTTCAAAAATTACTTTCAAGTAAACTTTTTCTTCCGATTTAGGATTTTCTTAAAGTGTTTAAGTATTTTAAGATTTTCTTTGTCATTGGTGTGTATTTTCCTCTATTGTGATCCTGTGATTTTATCTACCATGTTCTTGTATGTGTTATGTTCTTGTATGCTCTTCTACTAGATTCTATACTCCGTTCTTGTATATTGTTTTTACTGTGTTTTATATGCTCCATGCTTGTCTGTTCTTCTACTAAGTTTTCCATTTTTTTCTTCTGCTATGTTTCGCCTATTACGTTTTTCTATTGTGTTCTTAAGGTCAGTAGCTGAGGAGGGCCTAGGCCAACTCTGCACGGCCTCCACCTTCCTCGGATCCACTCGAATGCCCTTACTCGATACCACGTGGCCTAGGAATGCCACAGAACTCAGCCAGAACTCACACTTTGAGAACTTTGCATATAATCTCTTCTCCCTCAGAGTCTGAAGCACTATCCTCAGGTGCTGCCCATGCTCCTCCTGACTCCAAGAATATATCAGAATATCATCAACAAAAACAATCACGAATGAGTCAAGATATGGCCTAAATACGTTGTGAATCAAATGCATAAAAGTTTTCGGGGAA
>JASVEL010000478.1:0-20702 GCA_032618575.1 Nicotiana noctiflora | reverse complement strand
GCATTATTAAAGGTAGTTTATGTATAAACTTTAAAATTACCTCAAACTCAAAAGCTAGCTCATGCGCTCATGATTAGTGTGAAAATTCAACATACACAAAGTAACAAAGTACTTGTTCCCAATCGAAACGGGAGAAAAGCATAAAAGAAAAGTATCTTCTTTTGGGGAATTGACATTGATGGAGACTCAAAGACAGTTAGAGCCTTCAGATTCAAACCTTTCTTTTCTCAATGATTAGGAGCTTAACTGTGTTCAACAGCCCTTCTATTCATTTCAAACATTACACAGAATTTATATTTAATATAATCTACCAATAGTATGTTGCCGCGGTTACGGGTTCGAACCATGAAAACAGCCTCTTGCAGAAATACAAGGTAAGACTGCGTACTATAGACCCTTGTAGTCCGATCCTTCCCTAAACCCCGCGCATAGCAGGAACTTAGTGCACCGGCTGCCCTACCAATAGTATGTTGGTCCTCTGCCCCACCATGCAGACTCAGATTGGACGAATAACATGTCAGTTTCTTTTGGCTTCATCTACTCATATTTAATTAAATATATATTCTGGATCACCAGATGCACACTTTCAAGAAACTGTTGATACATTTCAGTGTAATTACAATAAAGGGAAAGCGATTTTCATGACATTACAAGCAATGATGATAATTAACTAGTTCTTGCACTCACAAATGATGTAAATTTGCATAGTTGCAAACAGCACATGTGGAACAAGATCCACCTCTGAAAATTAATGCAAAACACACGTGATTTAGCATATAGACAGCGAGTCAAGCTTATTCCAATTCTTGATTGAGGAAACACATTCCACGCATCTCATGAGCAACCCATCACTACAGCTCAAGGCTGATCATCCAAAGAAAGACGGTGTGTGTTAACAAACCCTATGCAAAGACCAATACACCATCAGCATTGTCATTTTGCAAGTTATTGAAAACAGAGATGAAAAAGAAGGCAAAAAAGTAAAAATACGGCAATCGACATTCCTCAACGTTCAACATTCACAGTCACCTATATTCTAAAAGCATAATCATCCCCACGTTAGGATAGAGAGACTTGGATGACAAGCATAAAAATAGCCAACTTATAATAAATCCTCACAATGTGAGCTTGTTCGGACGTACTCTCTTACAAACGCAAATCGCGATCTATCGACAACTAGATGTAGGTAACAGGTAAGCAGTTCCACCTCATTGCCGCATGAGTACAACAACTACGTATCAGTCTCAAATAAATTGGAGCACACTGCCACATGAGTAATGGAGAGAAATAAGCGAGGAGTTTCACACCATAGACTGAATGAATTTTGTCTCACCATATTGACACCCAGTTCTGGTGCTAGATAGGAAAGCTGCATCATATAAAGCTGATGACGGTAAAGAAGCTTGTCGAAGGGAATCGAATTTACCTTGATAGCTGGAATATGAGTTTGTCGACAGAAGGTCAATCAACTAAGTGAATACTGAATACCATAAAGAAAAAACGAGTTGATATTGAATGTCGACAAAGGACCAAGACTCCAGAGCAAAAGGACTAGAGAGTGTGGCTACACCTATTTTAAATCGTCATATTGTGGGATAAATATAAACAAGAACAGAGAGCAATAAAGTTGCAGAAATAGCAAGAATTGGTGAGGATTCTTTTGGGTGAGTCTGAAGGCTACTCCCTACTGCATAATTGGAAGAATGGTACATGAATTTAATTAAGCTAATTGCAGATTACAAGAACTAATTGAAATAGAAATCGAGATTTATACTCCAAGAGACTTCTAAACAGCCTGAAGACCATAGATTTTGTGAAAAGAGAAAAAAACAGTGAAGTTCGGGTCGAATTCGATTAGTTATTCAACTTATAAAAGCTTATGTGAAATGAGGAACAATCCTAATTCTTGGATTCTTAATTGTGTCATAATCATAAAGAATATTCTAAACAAGCAATCAATCAACTACATGCCAATCCCAAACTAGTTGAAGCCAGCTAGAGAAATTCGATATATTCAAGATGGTCTAATACAGATCAATATTCTGCACATTATTCTTAAAACTTTCAAGACGTCTCTTCAAACTCAAGGTGATGAAGCAACTTAAGTTTGTTTATTTTGGAAAAACACTAGGAAATACCGAGGTAGACAGTCTCCTAAATAGTACCGGGGAATAGTGATCGATCACCAAGTAAGAGCAGAAGTCGTGATGAAATTCTTTCTCCTCCCAAGTTGATAAGTAATTTCGCAACAGAAAGTGCCTCTTGTAGCATTGAAAAGAAATATATTATTAATCACCGGAAAGACGTTAGCAATGTAAATTTCAAGATATCAATGATGTGAATTGACGCCTCTTAGGTAACCGAGAAAGTGAATGACAGAAGATTTATTGTTCAGAGGGGACTCACCCAAAATACGCTACCATGAACAAAGAAAGACCAAGACCTTTTCGGATAGTAATCAGAAATACAATCCAAACTCTAAATTTTTTCTATATAGGTTACTCCATTGCCAAACTCTAATACTACAAGGAAGAAACAAACTAGGACTTTTCAAGAACAATGAATAGGAATTCAACATGCAAGGTGGGACTTAATATCCTAACTTGGATACTGCGAAGAAAAAGAAGAGATCAAAAGGTATTCTGGAATATGTTGGTGGAGAAGTCCCCAGCAATCTGAAGTGATAGTATCATGGAAATGATCGCTTAAAAGGGGAATTTTACCACTGGATCAGTCACAAACGACTATAAGAGTGGTGCCTAGACAACAGTTACCAAAAAAAGATAAGTATAGTAAATTTATGAAAACAAAGAAAATAAATGTTTATCAAGATAGTATACTCTACTACCATGTGAAAATGAAAAAAGAGAAAAGAGAAAGAGATGATTCTTTGGAAAGTTGCACATGTTGACTAGATTCTAGAAATATGTGAAAAGAGACAGGAATGAAAAGTTAACTCTTGAAATTGGTTAATTAAACATACAAGAGGCCTCCTTATATAAGAATTTGAACATCATGAAATAAGGAAAGTCTCCCAATTCTTGAAATTCTCAGATGTAACAAAATATTAAGCAGTGCTGACAGTATTATTTCACATAGTGTTAAAGGGAATGAAAGGGGGAAATGCTATACAAGAAGCAACAGCAAACATACCTAGAACCGCATCAAGAAGTACCCTTAACAATAATTACAGGGCATTGTGCATGGTTTGAGCAATAGTTGCTTACACTCCCCAAAAACATCCTGTTTAGATTTAAAATTAGTCAAATACATGTCTGTGTAGAAGAAGTGATCATGTATGATCCAATAACCATATAATCGAGTGAAACTACTTCTAGAATTCAGATTGGCAATAACAGCATGATTTTAACCAAGATAAAGATCCACATCCATCAATTACACATGTTAGGTTATGGTAAAAGGTACAATTTCAGAAACAAGTATAAATGATTTTGAAGCCAGGGGTAAAGAGGCCTTTTCTGTAGTAGGCTGACCAGAAAATCACTTGCTTCACTTCGAAACTGCACCTACTAATCTTTGATTCATTTACTTGTTGCCAGAATACACTTGTCTGTGAAGTGAATTGTAAGCCTTGGGACTAGGCTAATTAAAGAGCTTTCCTATACCCAGGTTACCTTACATGTTATCCCCAGTAAATGACATGCCTGAAAATAGCACAGAAAATGAAGGCTCATTTTTATGAGCAATACTCTAGTTAAGATGCCTAATTTTTTTATGAAGTTTAAGTGACTAATTCAGTTAACGTATACAAAAAGTACCTAATAAAGTAACTAGCCATCGGTTTTAAATAAAAAAACTGCAACTTAAAGCGATTGCCTCCAGATGACATAGTTGATAATTACGGATATACTGTTGTATGCCTGGACAAGAGGGAGGTGCAAACAGGGGCAGGCGCACATTCAACGAAGCGATATCAAGCGATACCGCTTCGTCGAAAAATCTTTAATGAATATATGTAAAAGTACTGTGAGGACTTGAGTAAGTAGAAAAAAATGACACCACTTCACACACATCATCTCCTAGCACGTTGGTTGTGTGCCTGATTTGCTCTAAGAGTTCACAGGTTCGAACCTCAAAGAAGTAGAATTGAACTCAGGACCTTTTCTAACTTAGGATTCAATAAAATCGATGGATTAAGGCAATTCTTTCATTCAAAATATGATAATTACAGATATTTATTTTCATTCCTCTATAAATTCGACACCGCTTACAAAAATTCCTGCATATGCCCCTACGTGCAAATTCTAGATTGCATAAAAGGCTCTTTAGGACCATAGCCAATTTGAAAAAAAAAATACAAAGGAAAACTTAGGTAGATGAGCAGGGTAAGAAGGAATGCGTTTACTTTATGCTTTCTTCATAAATTTCCATTACTAAAGTACCTTCATTGCTCAACTAACGAAATCGCCTAAAAATTACGGGACAATGTAAAATAAGGGTTTCAGCTCTATCTACTATTGCTTTAGCTGTACAAACATATATCGAATTCATTTTCCTACATCCAGTGTCTATTGCACTACTTTGAGTTGTTGGAATTCTTCATCGGCAAATAGATTAATTAGCTATACTTCAATCTCAAACTAGTTGGGGACAGCGGTATGAATCCCCTGTGGGGTTCTACAAAATTAGAGATTCTCTAAATCTCACACTTATCCATATACTGAGATACAAGTCTCCAAATGTAAGTACAACAAAGACTAGATGTTAATCCCAACTAGTTGGTATCTCTTCATCATGTTTTTCTTCTCGTTCACATGTGCTAGGTAAGCAACAAGTTCTTGCGTTTGGACAAGAAATGAACAGTACAAGTTATTTAACCTTATTACATTCTTTTTCTCACCCTTTGAAGAAGTATAAAAGCAAGCAAAGCTAATGCTCTGAAAATACTCCATCTATCCCAATTTATGTAAAAGTGTTTGACTGGATATGGAGTTTAGAGAAAGAAAGAAGGCACGACTTTTAAAACTTGTGATATGAAACATGTCATAGATTACAAATCGTCTCACTACCACTACGAGTAAAATAGAAACTTTAAAGATAAATTGTTTCTAAATATAGAGAAGTGTCATCCTTTTGGGACAAACTAAAAAGGTAAGTATCTTACGAAATTGAGATAAGAGGGAGTAACATGTATGCATTACAGTTTTAGGACCAACGAGCTAGTTGAATTGTGCGAGCATTCTCATAGAAGAGTCAGGACATAAGTTATCCAAAATATTTACATATGGCTTTTGACTAAAGTGATAGGGATCCTAAACTACGTCCACTTACTGAAATTCCAAAATAACTTTCCGACAAAACTGTAAATGTTAAAAATTACTCATTTACAGCGGACCACAAAAGCTCATGCTCACCATGTTGAATGGAAAACCATCTACACATGCTTTTGGTAAAGAAGGTTATCCAGTCAGAACAAATCAACAATAACAACATCCTCCAGGTTGAGAATTTATACCTTTTAATGGGACCAAAAGCACGGGAACCCATTACTAGCAGATCAGCATGCATTTCTTCAACAGCATCACAGATTTTCTCCTTTGGATCCCCAATAAGTACTTGGGTCTTAACATTTGCCTGATTCAGAAAGAACCTTTCCCCATCAATAAACATAGAAGCATAGAACACCAATCATGGCCATACTAGGCTTCTGCTTTTCTAATATTTTTAGCATTTCTAGTGACTGAATGTCCAACAAATCACATCAAATGATACAAATGTAAGACGTATCAAACAAAACATCAATGTAAGTGCAGCAAAAAGGATGTGATGGTGAACTCAAATTGCTAATGCAGGAAACAAGAAGAAAACATGAAGTAGATCAGAAGCACCAACCAAATCCAATTACGAATCCCTTCTGTCACAATTCAAATTGCAACTTTTTATTTTGAAAGATCACCAAAATTCTGATACCAGTACATTTCTATAGAATCAATATAAATTCATAATTTATAATATAGTTTCATGTTCATTGAAGTATTCAATTTTAAACTTCGATGAGATGTTTCTTCTATCAAACTACCTGTTCAACTATGTAAGCTGTGTAACGGCAAGATAACTTTCATAGATAGAAAATGAGTAAAAAGCTCACATTTTTACTAGCACAAATCTCAGTAGCATGGTTCAAAATGGCCTGAGTGATCCGCTTTTGGTGTGCCTCAATCGCAGCATTAAACGCAGGCACCTCAATATCACCTGTTAATCTCCATAACTTAGTACTACTAATTAACAAGAAGTGTGAACACTAATCAATCAAATCACCTACGCCTTAATCCAAAGAAAAAAAAATTAAAACACAAAGATAATAAGAGATGACTTAACTGGGACCGCCAAAAGGGATAGCTGCAGGATTAAGACCAGCCGCAATAGACGGTGGAGATTGAACGTGGAGAATAACATAGGAACCTTGTGGTTCTCCAGAATCAGGATCATGGGGCTTGATCTTGACGTTGTCAAGAGCCCAATTCAAGGCGTTCATACTCTCTTCACTTCCGTCAACGGACACGATCACACACTTCAACTTTCCGGTCATGGTTGTTTCTGTAAATTCGAGTAAAATTGGTACCGAGTTTTTACTTGGAATTAGCTAATAATTGTAGTATCAAGAAATGAAATCCACTGTATTGATCCTGAAATCCTTCGAATTTGATGCAAGTTCTTCGTTGGAAGTTTTAACATACCACCATTTTCAACACTTTCGTGGTAAGTTTTTCTTTTTCCTTTTCCTTAGCGTATGTGGCTGAAAAAAAATAATATTATACAGATTATCCGATATTACCTACATTTAGTATTATAAAATGAAAAAATTGCACCAACACCCTATTGGGTCAACCCAATTTAACTTGTATCTACTTTTTAAATTTTTTTTAACTTAAACCCACTTTTTAACAAGTTCATGTTTTTTCCTCTTCTTTGGTTACAATTATTTTATATATTGTTTGTGAATATATTTGAAGGTAGTTTATGATATTTTAGAGTGATGATCTTTTGTGACGCTTTTTTTTTTTACTATTGCTTAGTGTTTCTTCCTCTCTTTTTTTTCTTAATTGTATAAGGAGTTCGTTAGATTTTTTGTTTTGACAAATTGATGATTGAGATTTATTCTTGATGATATTTAGAGGTTCTGTTTTAAATTTGATCTCATTTGGAGTAGATTTAGGTATTAAATTGTATATTGGATTATTCGAATTTAAAGAACAAATTTCCGTTTCTGGGCAATTTGCACTTCAAACATATTTGGCCTTAAGAACATGAAACGTTGGTTGCACTTTACCTTTTGGCCTTAAGTGCATCTAAACTGCAATTTTCACTTCAGACTTATTGGCCTTAAGTGTTGAAAAATATCTGTTCTACTTCAGATCTTTCGGCCTTAAGTGCATCTAAAGTGCAATTTTACACTTTAGACTTATTGGCCTTAAGTTGTCACGACTCGGATTTCCCCACCTCGGGAGTCGTGATGGCACAACTAATGAAAGCTAGGCAAGCCAATCCTTAACTACTTACTTTATTAACCAATTTCTTCTTCTTAACACATATAAGGCGATAACATGAAAACATCGAAACTTTAAATAATTAAGCAGAAGATGACAATTGATATCTGAAATCTATATTTATTGCAACTCTTAAACCTCAAACACCACAAAACCTAGTGTCACAATGTCACAGACAGTCTAAGATTCACTACACACAAAGTATGAAGACATAACAGTACATTATTTTTGAAATAAGGGAAATGAAACAGGGAATAGAAAATAAATGAGACGCTGGGGTTGCAGACATCTGCAGTGCTACCTCGGAATCTCTGTGGACTGAAGGTTGACTCCCCAAGCGCTACTGCTCAAAAGCTACTCTGGTATCTGCACATGGTTGTCACGACCCTAGTTCACCAATCGTGAACACGTCATGACGGCACCTAGTTTGCGCGACCAGGTAAGCCTAACATGTTGCGGAAGTAATAAAAATTTATGAAATTTATAATCAAAAGTAGATATCATGAATAATGTATATAATTGCCGTCTGGCACATACACTTTAACACTTAGTATTTTAAAACTATCCCAAAGACCCAAAAATCCACGGGCAACACAGGCTAAGAGAAAATATAAGATACGGCTCTAATATCCGGAAATATCTACAACAACTGAATACATGAAATGGAACTACTAACTACAAGATAAAGTAGAAGGAGACTCTTTGATCTGCGGACGCGGTAGATGTACCTCAAGTCTCCGAATATAGTGCCTGGATCACTAATAGTACGCCCGACTAGAAGTATCTGGATCTGCACATAAAAAACATGCGCAAAAGAGGCATGAGTACACCACAGCGGTACTCAGTAAGTGCCAAGCCTAACCTCGGTTGAGTAGTGATGAGGAAGGTCAGGGCCCTACTTAGAATAAACATAATAACACTAATGAACGGTGTAAAGTAGGAAATAATCTCGAATAACGATAAAAATAAGATAGAAGCTACAAGTCAATGACAATTAAGTTAAGTAAGGAAAATAACACAAACAAGTATCCCTCAACATCAGGGTGCCATGTGGACTTCCCAGGATACCGTCCCGTAGTCCTTTTTCCTTAACTGTCCAGTAGATCTTCCGGGAATCGAACCCGTAGTCCATCATATTTAATATCTAGGATCTCATGGGAATCGAACCCATAGTCCATCAGATCAAGTTCTGGAGTATCTCCCGGGAATCGAACCCGTTGTCCATCGTATCAATTTAAATATCCAGGATCTCCCGGGAATCGAACCTGTAGTCTATCATATAAATGCACAACCAAATCAGAGAAATATTCAGAGAATGAAGTACACCAATACAAGAAACAACTAAATTCTAGCCTAACATGCTTCACATAAATTCAATTAAGGCAATTAAACAATTAGGCAATTAATTCTATGTCACGCCCCAAATCGAGGGACATGACCGGCGCCTGACCGGGTAGCCCCAGTCAAGCGGACCTGGGTGTCTTTCACTCCCACGCGTTACCCCTGTGTTGACTGTTTCTCATTAACCAATTATCTTACCAATAAAGACTGATTTCACAATGCATAAACATAACCATGTGATTTATTTACTAACAAATTCATAATTTATATTTACAACGCCCCATACATATACATAGGCCACAATCCCACAGTTTACATGTCTACGGAGCCTCTAGGATACAAAAGGAAATACAATACTTGCCGGTAACAAGGCTCCGGCTATACCTTACAAAATCCAAAAGAATGTCTGAAATAAAAGTGGCATGAACCCCACAAGGCCCCGAGGAAGAAAGGGGCTCACCAAAACGGGCAGTGGAAGGAGAAGGATACTACTGCCGATGAGCTGAAGTGCCTGCTAATGATCCACCTACAATCATAACACGAATGTAGCGCCCCCGGCAAAAGGGACGTCAGTACACTTGAATTGTACTGGTATGTATGGACAAACTTTGTCCCAAGTAAACTCAAGCCATTAAATTACATCAAAACTGATTAAGCCAGCCAACAATGTTTTCCACCTTTTACTCATTTCAGATAAGCCTCAACACAAGCACGTTTAAGGTCAACAAATAGAACAACAACTAATCAACCACATAAATTTGCAAGTAGTCAAACATAGGGGCAATCAGTGCCCCCCAGGTTGCAAACTCTCCTGCTGTCTCCTTTCACAATTTCACATCATTGATTTTTGTATCAATTTTTCAATAGCGATTTCGATCGCTTTCCATCCTTATTGCCCCTGACCACCCTTATTGCCTCGGCCACCCTTATCACCCCAACCCACACCTTATTTCCCCATGTTGCGGCGCGCAACACGACCCCGCCTTACAGTTGGAAACACAACAATTTCAAACAACGGATAAGGTACTACACACAATTTCAACAAGTTCAAATAAGCAACTTACACATTGGTTCATGTTCTCAATTACTTCTCAAGCCAATATCAAAACCAAGTTACAAGTATTCCAAAATCTAGAATGCCCACATAATCATGTTCAATAATTTACCACAATTAAGGTGTTTCAAATTCCTTCCACAATAAGCCAAATATGCCATCACAATGGTTGTTCCCAATTCTTTACCAATCTCGATTACCTTTTTATCTTTCAATTCATATTTCATACCACACCACACGTAGTTCAACATCAATCGAATGCTCAACAAGGAAATCAAAGAATTACATACAATTTCTCAATTTGACACATGCCAAAACAATTCGCACACATTTGGGCGATTTTACAAGAATCAAAATTAGCCATACATACCTGGTGATGAGTTTTCTTCCGTTAACTTTCTACTTTATGCTTACCCAAGATATCCTACTCTTGCCAACCTTGTTCTTGAAGACTCTTACTTCTACTCACTTCTTTTTACTAGAAATCAAGTTCAATAATCATGCATGAGTGTAAAATTATATTTTTAAAAGCTATTATATGCAAACCTCTCTTTACCCAATTTAAAACTGAAAATCAAAGAAAATAGTTAGGGTTTTTACCTTGTAAAGATTGGGGAAGTTGAATCCTTGCCCTAGAATCCTTTGAACTAAGATGGTTGGAACAATCTTTGAAGATGAAAGATTTCTCTCTCTAAAAACCCTCTCTTCTCTCTCTAATTTTGGTAAGATGATATGATAAAATGAAGAAGAAAGGTGTTATATTAAAGAAGAGATCGGGTCAAAATGTTACAAAAATCTGGGCCGGGGTCAATTATGCGGTGCACTTTGCGACCGCAGAATCAACATGCGGTCCGCATAGTGACCGCAGAATGGCCTCAAAAATTACTCAAGCTCTGTTACGGAATGCGACCATTATGCGGTCCGCATTCCTGATCTGCGGTCGCAAAGTGGACCGCAGATTCACTATACGATCGCAATTTCGACCGCATTATTGACACGATTTTGGGAAACTCTCTGGAACGTTTTGCGGCAAGAATGCGGTCCGCATATCAGGTTTGCGGTCGCATTCTTGACCGCATATTTGACACTTTTCGGAAAAATTAATTCTCTACATTTTTGAATCTTAAATCACTACCAAGGGTCCGAACCGCGGCGAGCAAGCTCGCCGCGAAGAATTCTACGCATTCCTAACACATTATTCGGACCATGACACCATAGCTACTAGGTTTTATGCACAAATATTTTACGGGGCCTTACATTCTATCTAGTCATGCTTCTCTAACTAACACATATTAAATATTGCATTGAAATCAGTTAATTAACGGAGGAACACAGTTCAAACAATTCAAGTAAAGTGGATTTTTCAATAATTATCACAAGTACACGCTGGTCACCTCGCGCACAAGACATTTAAATTAACACATAAGAAGTCCTAAAGGGAGAGGTCCCCTACACAAAGTTTGACAAGCCACTTACCTCGAACCGGTACAAAAATCACTATGAAACGGTACCCTTGCCAGGAGTATCCGACTCTGAGTGACCCAAATCTATTCAAACCAATTAAATATTATAAATAACATCGCAAGTAACCAATTTCACTATTAAAATTAAAGATAAGACGCGGAAATAGGTAAAATGACCAAAATGCCCCTCCAACCAACATTTCAGAATTGAATAATTTTTATATTTTCAGAACCCTCGTACTCTCACGAGTCTAACCATATAAGAATCTCCCAAATTAGAGGTCAAATGCCCCCTCAAATCCTCACAATTATGTTTAAGAAGTTTTACCCACTTTCCATTCAAAAACACGAAATTAAAGGGTGGAATTAAGAGGAGATTCATGGAATATGGTCTAAATCGAGTGGGAATTACTTACCCAAGTTGCACAGATGGAAATCCCTTCAAAAATCGCCAAAAACCGAGCTCTAGAAGTCAAAATGTTATAAAAATGATGAACCCTCGAAATGACTAATTTAATCTGTCTGCCCAGGTATTTGGCCATCGCGAACGCGTAGGGACTATCATGTTTGCGAAGAGTAAAATGAAAGGAGGGGGTCCAGTTGTTCATCGCAAATGCGTAAAGCGGTCCGCGAACGCGAAAGTTAGGGGAATAAGGCTTCACGAACGCGTGAGAGAGTACTGATGCGATCGCGATTAAGAGAAGGACAGAGTTTCGCGAACGCGATCGCGTATAAGGAAAAATGGGCCCCCTCCAGGTTATGCTACACGAACGTGGAGGAGTAGCCACAAACGTGATGAAGGGGGAAAGGGACACTACGCGAACGCAATCGCTTCTTCGCGATCGCGAAGAAGTATTTCTGGCCTGCAATTTTCTACAACATTTCCAAACCTCAAATTGATCCTTTGAGCATCCGAAACACAGCCGAGGCCCCCGAGACCTCAACCAAATCTACAAACATATCCCATAACATCATTAAAACTTGTACCAATCCTTAAATCACCCAAAACAACGCCGGAAACACGATTTAAGCCAAGATTCAAGCCTATGAACTTCAATTTCTAACCAAACACACTTTCGATCAAAAACCTATTAAACCTTATCCGAATGAACTGAAATTTTGCATGCACATCCAAAATGACATGACGAAGTTACATCAACTTCCGAAATTCTAAACCGACCCTCGGATCAAAAATTCACTATCGGACCGGAACTTCAAAAATTCAAACGTCGGCATTTCAAGCCTAAATAAGCTACGGACCTCTAAATTACATTCCGAACACGCTCCCAACCCCAAAATAACCTAACGGAGCTAACGGAACCATCAAATTTCCATTCCGAGGTCGTCTTCATACTGCTTCAAATATAGACCATTTTTCAACTCTTAAGCCCTCATTTAGGGACTAAGTGTCGCCAAATCCTAATACCGAACGTCCTAACAAACCAAAATAGTAGAAATGAACTTAGGAAAAATAGTTAATGGGGAATCGGGGCATAAATTCCAAAAATGACCGGCCGGGTCGTTACATCCTCCTATACTTGAACATTCGTTTGTCCTCGAACGAGCATAGAAAATATACCCGAAGTAGCAAAAAGATGAGGGTACTGGCTATGCATATCCTGCTCGGTCTCCCAAGTCGCCTCATCGGCCGGTTGACCCCAACACTGGACCTTTACCGAAGGGATGTTCTTTGACCTCAACTTTCTGATTTGCCTATCCAAAATGGCCACCGGCTCCTCAACATAAGATAGATCCTTGTCCAGCTGAACTGAACTGAAATCCAATACGTGCAACGGGTCACCATGATTTCTCTGGAGCATAGAAACATGAAATACTGGATGAACTCCGGTTAGGCTGGGATGTAAGGCAAGCTCATAAGCAACCTCCTTACTTCGCCTCAAAATCTCAAAAGACCCAATAAATCTCGAACTCAGCTTCCCCTTTTTCCCAAACCTCATGACGCCCTTTATAGGCGAGACCCGAAATAGAACCCGCTCGCCGACCATAAATGCCACATCACGAATCTTCTTATCTGCATAACTCTTCTGTCTGGACTGGGTTCCACGGAGTCTGTCCTGAATCACTTTAACCTTTTCCACCGCATCTTGAACCATCTTTGTGCCAAATAGTTCGGCCTCACCCGGCTCGAACCAACCCACCGGAGATCTGCACCTCCTACCATATAAAGCCTCATACGGCGCCATCTGAATGATGGACTGATAGTTGTTGTTATAAGAAAACTCCGCCAGTGGCAGGAAATGATTCCATGACCCTTCAAACTCAATCACGCATGCACAGAGCATATCCTCTAAAATCTGAATAGTGTGCTCGGACTGTCCCTCTGTCTGGGGTGGAATGCCGTGCTCAACTCCACTCGAGTGCCTAACTCCTGCTGCACGACTCTCCAGAATTGTGATGTAAACTGAGTGCCTCTGTCTGAAATGATAGAAACGGGAATACGATGCAACCGGACGATCTCCCTAATATAAATCTTTGCCAACCGCTCTGATGAATAGGTAGTGCACACATGTATGAAATAAGCGGAATTGGTCCGCCGGTCCACAATGAACCAAATAGAATCAAACTTTCTCACGGTCCGTGGGAGTCCAGATACGAAGTCTATCTGGGATCTCAATCTGCTATAGCAAACCACCCGGACGTTGGTGCTCATACTTCACTTGTTGGCAGTTGAGGCATCTAGACACATAGTCAACTATACCCTTCTTCATCCGCCTCCACAAGTAGTGCTGCCTCAAGTCCTGATACATCTTCGCGGCACCTGGATGGATGAAATACCGCAAGCTATGGGCCTAAGCTAGAATCAACTCCCGAAGATCATCTATATTGGGCACAAAAATCCGCGCCTGCATCCTCAACACTCCATCATCCCCGATGGTAACATCTCGAGCATCACCACGCCGAACTCTGTCCTGAAGGACAAGCAAATGAGGGTCATCAAACTGTCGCTCCCTGATGCGATCAAATAGGGAAGACCGAGAAACCATACAGACTAGAATCCGACTGGGCTCTAAAAGGTCCAATCTCACGAACTGCCTGGCTAAAGCCTGAACATCCAACGTCATAGGTCTTTCTGAGGCTGGTAGATATGGCAAACTCCCCAAACTCTCTGCCCGGTGACTCAATGCATCGGCAACCACATTGGCCTTGCCCGAGTGATAAAGAATAGTAATATCATAATCCTTTAACAACTATATCCATATCCTCTGACGCATATTCAGGTTCTTCTGCTTAAGCAAGTGCTGCAAACTCAGGTGATCAGTTTAAATCTCACAAGGCACCCCATACAAATAATGACACTAGATTTTTAAGGCGTGAACAATGGCAGCTAACTCAAGACCGTGGACATGGTAGTTCTTTTCATGCACCTTCAACTGTGGGGACCCATAGACAGTAACCCTACCATCCTGCATCAACACCGCTCCAAGTCTAACCCGTGAGGCATCACAATAAACTATATAGGACGCAACATCAAGATTGGGGCTGAAGTCAAAGTTGTATTGAGCTTTTGGAAGCTCGCCCCACACTCCTCTGTCCACTAAAAAGGGGCACCATTTTGGGTCAATCTAGTCATGGGGGCCGCGATTGAAGAGAACCCCTCCACAAAGCGATGGTAATAACCCGCCAAACCAAGGAAACTGAGGATCTCAGTAGCTGAGGAGGGCCTAAGCCAACCCTGCACGACCTTCACCTTCCTCGGATCCACTCAAATGCCCTCACTCGACACCACGTGGCCTAGGAATGCCACAGAACGCATCCAGAACTCACATTTGGAGAACTTTGCATACAATCTCTTCTCCCTTAGAGTCTGAAGCACTACTCTCATGTGCTGCTCATGATATTTCTGACTCCAGGAATATACCAAAATATCATCAATAAAAACAATCATGAATGAATCAAGATATGGCCTCACTACGGTGTGCATCAAATGCATGAAAGCTGCCCGGGCATTAGTCAGCCCAAAAGATATAACAAGGAACTTGTAATGACCATACCGAGTCCTGAAGTTAGTCTTCGGGATATCTGACTCCTGAATCTTCAACGGATGGTAACCGGAGCACAAATCAATCTTATAAAACACCCGTGCGCCCTAAAGCTGATCAAGCAGATCATCAATATGAGGTAAAGTATATCGGTTCTTCACTGTAACTTTGTTCAACTAGCGATAGTCAATGCACATACGCATAGAACCGTCTTACTTCTTCACAAACAAAACAGGAGCACCCCATGCCGAATATTAATAAGAACGTACCTTCCGCCATGATTGTTCAAGTGATGTGGGAAGTTGCCTTGTAACCTTGACAGAAAACCTAGAGCCTTCTAGCATGTGCCTATTGTAGGATGCGAGACTGATGGAGTCGCAAGCGTATTTATAGGTAGACTAGAAATTCTTAGGCAAATACTTTAGCCCTAGGGACTCTTCATAAATTATAATTGCACCAGGGACTCCTAATAATAATTATTTCTTTCCATCAAAGAAACTACCATATATACATAACTACAGAATATTATATGATATATTATTTCCTTTGGGAAACAAGATAAATAATTTATTGTCTTATATGTGGCCCATACTAGAAGCCTCTCGAAGATACAGTAAATTTCTAACAAATATCCCACTTTTTCCAGTCACTTAAATTACTGAATGAGTTAAATCTTTATTAAAAGGAGTACCGTCATTTAGCTTTTTATCACTTGATGATAGAATATTAAATAGAATATTATTTCAGTTTTTGAGTAATTTTGAGGAATGACTTGATAAAGGAGACTCAACTTATAATTTATTACGACAAAATTATTAAATAATTTTTTTTTTTGAAATATTGTTTAATTTTGCTTAAGCAATAAATAACTTTGTGTAGCAAAAAAAAAAAAGAACTCTCAGTATTTCTTAAATATAGGAAGTGCCTCATTTATGTTCTGCTGTGACTTTTGTGATATTTATGAACAGCTGAGTGACTTTTGGATCCAAATAATAGTTTAGTTATTTTTTTGATACTTATATGAAGTTGAATAACTTATTTCATAACAAAAATTAATTTAATTACTTTGGTGTAGTAAAATAAAAATTGAGTGATTATTCATAAATTTGATTATTTTTATTTTTATCTTTCAGTTGTCTTATTTGGAAAATGAGATTCATTCCGGTATATCTTGAGTAGGCATTTGGACATAAGAATTGTGAATTTTCGAAAAAAAAGGGGAATATTTTTAGGTAAAAGTGGAATTTGAGAATTAGAGTTGTATTTGGACATGATTACAATTCCGAGCTATTTTTGAATTTTTGTGAGTAATTTAAAGTGAACGTTTTTTAAAATAACTTTTTTGGAGTTTTGCAAATTTTCGAAAAATTATGAAATTCAATTTCAAATAAAATTTAAAATTTTTATGACCAAAAATTGATTCCGAAAAATATATATTATAAAAACTCAAAAAAAATTTAAAAAAAAATTTCATGGCCAAACAGGGCCTTAATCACTTGATGCACCCAAAAATTTGGTAGATAAACGTTCTGTCTTTTTTAGCAGAACCAGGTATTTTAAACCTCTTTTTAATATGAAAGTAGCCTCTTATGTGGTTTATTAACTCCCATTTAGACATATTATAATCGGATCTTTAATTAAAAGCTCACATTGATTTGTTATTGATTTAGAGCCTGTTTGGCCATGAACTTTTTTTTGACTCTTTTTCTTGAACTATTTTTATTTTCATCGAAATAAGCTTTTGGCTATAAAATTTTTAATTTTCACTTGAAAATGAATTTGAAGTTTTCCGAAAAATTGAAAAACTCCACACAAAAAAAAATTCACTTAGGTCATTTACAAAAATTCAAAAGCAACTCAAAATTATATTCATGTCCAAACACTTTAACTTTCAAATATTATTTTTATTTAAATTTTTGTCCCACTATTTTTCAAGATTTTACAATTCTGATGTCCAAACGCCACTTAATTCTAAACTTGTTTGTTTCAACCCAAACCAGTTGGTTAGGTTTCAAAATCAACGCACACACCCAATTACTCTATAGCTTTTCATCTAATTTCTGCTACATCTGAAAATTGTTTGAAAGTTACAAGGTTTGTTTCACTTCAATTTTCACTTATTTAATAAATCCATAAGAAGTGTTCAAATATGCTTGAAAATTAGATAATCTATATTATATTAAAAGTACGAACACCCTTAGCAAATTGTCGTTCGCCATTTTTACCCTTTAAAAATAAAGTTCACACTAGACAAAATAGTCATTGTAACGACCCGGCCGGTCGTTTTTGAAATTTACGCCCCGATCCCCAGTTAACTGCTTCCCCTAAGTTCATTTCTGCTATTGTGGTTTGTCGGGATGTTCGGTTCTAGAATTTGGAGTATTTTGGGACCCTTAGTCCCTAAATGAAAGCTTTATAGTTGAAAATGGCCCGTATTTGGAACAGTATTAAGACGACCTCAGAAAGGAAATCCGATGGTCCCGTTAGCTCCGTTAGATAATTTCGGGGTTGGGAGCGTGTTCGAAATGTATTTTGGAGGTCTGTAGCTTATTTATGCTTGAAATGCTGAAGTTTGAAATTTTTGAAAATCCGGTCGATAGGCGAGATTTTGATCCGGAAGTCAAAATGGAATTCCGACAGTTGGAGTAGCTTCGTTAGGTGATTTTGGATATGTCTGCAAATTTTCAGGTCATTCGGACATCGTTTGGTCGGGTTTTTGATAGTATGTAGGTTTTGGAAGTTTTGGTTGAAACTTAGGCATGAATCCGCCATTTTGATGATTTTTGTGTTTAAAGATATGTTTTTATGATTGGAACAAGTTCGTATCGTGATTTGGAGTAGGTTGGTAATTTTGGTTGAGGTCCCGGGGCCTCGCGGGTGTTTCCAGGGGTCAAACGGACCATTTTGAGTTGATGAAACAAGTCAAATTTGCTATCATGAGTGTTGTAGATGATTGCTCTATGCGATCGCAATAGGGTGATGCGATCGCATAAAAGGCTTGGGAGGAGGCTCAAAATTTTTTCTATGCGATCGCGGAAACGGTTATGCGATCGCATAGCTGTGGGTAATTATTCTCTGCGATCGCGAATGGTCTATGCGATCGCATAGTGGAAAGGTTAGGGGTCCCAGGTCCTATATTTTGTTCTATGCGATCACGGAGTTGGGACTGCGATCGCATGAGGCTGTTTTGTTAAGCAACGTGATCGCAATGTGGTGTGTGCGATCGCATAAGATAAAAATTTGAGGAAGAAAAGTTGTTCTATTCGATCGCATAGAGCATTTCACTGTGCAGAGAGAAACAATATAATAATTTCATCCGCGAGGGTTTCACCATTTTTGTAAAAACTCAAGCTAGGGAGCTCGGTTTTGAGTGATTTTTCGAGTGCTTTTCAGAGACAATTGTTGGGTAACGATTTCTTACTCCCTTGCGATCTTTATTCACCAATCTAAACTCAAATTCTTCCTTTAATTTCGAATTTGGGATGTAAATTGTGGTAAGTTTCTTAGAACAAACCTTGATGATTTGGAGGGAAACGAACCCCGATTTCGATAAATTTTATATGGCTAGACTCGTGAGAGTACGAGGGTTCTGAAAACGTAAAACTATTTCAATTTCGAGCCGATGGCTGGAGGGGTATTTTGGTCATTTCACCTATTTTTGCGTTGTAGCTTTAATTTTATTAGTATAATTAGTTACTTGCGATGTTATTTACACTATGTAATTGGTTTAAATAGATTTGGGCCACTCGGAGTCGAATACTCGTGGCAAGGGAGTCATTCTTAGCAGGTTTTGTACCGAGATAAGTGACTTGTCTAACCTTGTGTGGGGGATTTTCTCCCCTAGGATATATATGTATTGATTTAAATGCCTTTTACGAGGTGACGGGCGTGTAATTGCGCAAATTGTTAAAAAACCACTTTACTTGAATTGCTCAATTAGTGTTGTCTCTATTATTTGATTGGTTTAATTGCAAGAATTATTTTGTGTTAGCTAGGGAAGCATGATTAGATAGGATTAACTGTCTAAATGCCTACTTGTCTTAATTGAATTTACTGGATTTAGTTGTTAATTGTAGCAGTGTACTTCATATCTCTCTGTGTTTTCTCTTATTTGATTGTGTTTGTGTTCTGTGGACTGCGGGTTCGATTTCCGGAGATCCGGTGCTACTGAGGTAAGGGACCGCGGGTTCAATTCCCGGAGATCATATGATACTGATATAAAGTACTGCGGGTTTAATTCCCGGAGATCCTGTGATACTGATATAAAGTACTATGGGTTCAATTCCCAGAGATCCTGTGATACTGATATAAAGGACTGTGGGTTCAATTTCTGGAGATCCCGTGATACTGATATAAATGACTGCGGGTTCAATTCCCGGAGATCTTGTGATACTGATATATAGAATGCGGGTTCGATTCCCAGAGATCCTGAGCTGCTGAGTATGAATGGACTGTGGGTTCAATTCCCGGAGATCCCGAGTTATTGATTTGTACTTGTTGTGTTGTTTTCTCTTTGATGGGTTAACTGTAGATGAATTGTAGTTTTTATCTCGCTTTGCTGTTATTTAAGATTTACTCCTACCTTGCACTGTTCAATATTATTATCATTATTTCTATTTTTCTCAGTAGGGCCCTGACCTTCCTCGTCACTACTCCATCGAGGTTAGGCTTGGCACTTACTGAGTACCGCCGTGGTGTACTCATGCTACTCTTCTGCACACTTTTGTTGTGCAGATCCAGGTTCATCTGATCAGACGCACCACCAGTGATCTAGGAGTACTTCAGGAGACTCGAGGTATGCATCTGCTACGTCCGCATATCCGGAGGGTCTTCTTCTATTCTTCCCTAGTGATGCCAGTTATTTCTTTTATTTCGATTGTATAGATATTCTTGGTGTATAGAGCCACAATTATACTCTCTTAGCCTATGTTTGCCTGTGAGTTTCCGGGTCTTGGTGGTATATATTCTGGTATTTTGGTAAAGTGTATGTGCCGAACGGCACCTATTACATTTGTCTATGTCATGCCGCTGTTATTTTAATTGTTGTTCATAAAAGTTGTATATTCCGCATTGTATTAGGCTTACCTAGTCGCGTAGACTGGGTGCCATCATGACAGGTTCACGATTGGTGAACTAGGGTCGTGACAGTCATTTGATATTTTCCTAATATTTAGCATTTTAAAATTAACTAAAATTATTGCTATTAAATAATTTCTTATATAAACAATGTAAAATATCCTTATATTTAAGATTTTAAAAAACTAAAATTAGCACTTATGCAGGCGTGCAAGCGTGCACATATTTAAGCGTACACATGTGAAAATTAGCACTTTCA